>JAOEGS010005204.1:0-25833 GCA_025447755.1 Corythornis vintsioides
TTGCCACCTGGGCCAGGGAGCATGGGATTGAATGGGTGTTTCACATTCCCTACCATGCACCAGCTGCCGGAAAAGTGGAGAGGTGTAATGGGCTGCTGAAGACACCTTAAAGGCTTTGGGTGGAGGGACATTCAGGAACTGGGATCAGCACCTAGCCAAGGCCACGTGGCTTGTCAACATCAGAGGCTTTGTCAACAGAGCTGGCCCTGCACAATCAGAATCCCTTCACACCACAGATGGTGATAGGGTCCCAGTAGTGCACCTCAGGGGTATGTTAGGAAAAACTATTTGGGTCAATCCTGCCTCTAGCAAGGAGAGACCCCAGTTCAGGCTCTGCCTGCACCCACCTGGCTCTGCACTGCCCAGCAGCCTCAGTCTGTCCCGACACATGGGCCGGAGGCGCCAGAGCTCGAAGCAGCGCGAGCTGCTGGTGCCAGGGCTGAGCCTGGGCAGCCTCTCCTACAAACACCGACACCTGCTGTGCTGGGGAGAGGGCTGCAATCTCCAGCTCTCATCTCCGGGTGGCCATGCAGAAGTCCATGCTGGGAGGCCAAGCTGGCTTGAAGAGAGAGCACACCAGGCTGCTCTGTGGCAATGTCACGGTGTCTTTTGCTGGTGGTATCTCGCTGGGTGCTGGACCACTCATGTTGCCATAGGTGAAATGGCAATGTGGGAGCCTTCCCCCATACATACCCCTTCCCCTCCCTTGCTAGAGGTCAGCTTGAGTAAGGCACGACATGAAGTACGTTCCTTGTGTGAATAAGTAGGATGATTGATTTTGCTTCAGCTAAGCAAGTTTAACCAAATACTCATAGTTTAACAAAGTAGAGCAGCCTGTCGGTTCCAGGACCCAGTATTGGGACTGGAGTGAGGGGCTGTTTGTGACTGGGGCAAGGGTGTAGTGTTTTGAGACATGTATGTGCCTGATACAGGAACAAGGAAGATACCAGCTGATATGGGGCAGGGTATCTACCCAGAGATAATGGAATATCTAACAGTAGCTCTCAGATAAGCAAAAGGGTGGAGCATCACCTCTCAGAAATATGTGAATATGTAACAGCAATTCTTGGACAAATATGAATATGTGATTGTAATGCTCTATAAAATACCTGAGAGCCAGGGGTTCAGGGTGCATGTGGCTATTTTAGGCATGCACCCAGTGCTGCAAACTTTGTTCCACAGTGACGTGCGGAAACAGACTCCACAATCACTGAGATTGTAAAGTAGGTGTGTTTATTCAGCGCTGTGTGCACGGGGGATCACTGCTCCACAAACGTGCACACCCGACATGGCAACTTGCCTTCATTACATTCAGTGAAGAGTTACACATTCATGAGATTTCCCAATACGCCTATACATATGCATAACCTTTCCCCATCTTGTATTAAAATTAGCTCCTCCCCTTTGGGCCTGTGCAGTTTCTGATGGTGTTGGTCGCTGGGGGTCATGAGGATGAAGGCTGCATGTCTTCCTCTCTGAACCTTTGTTCCTGTGCAGACCTAGTGCCTTCTTGGCACTTGCTCAAGCCGCAAGATTAGTTCCATCTGGTTTTTACCAGAAAGTGTCATTCTGTGCAGAAGATATTCTTAGTCCAGACAGCTTTATCAGGAATTTTCATTCTGTGTACAGAAGATGTTAGCCTTGATTTTTATACAATAGCTACATAAAAATGTTTCTAAGTTTAGCATGCATAGCTGAGATTAGTTGATGTTACATTTACTAAAGAACTTCTTAACCCCTTCTCTCAACAGATTTTGTCCCAGAATAAATTTTAATTTAAACGTGAGTGCTTTTGTCACACTTGGAAAACTCTTCCAACCTTCTGGATACAGGACTAAGAAATCTCTGATGCAGCCAGCCCGGAGGTTTAGCCGGGAAAGACGTTCGCTTCTGCTTTGAGAGGGCCAGGGCTGGTCCCCCCTCCACTCCAACAACTCTGACCCGGCGGGGACCAACTCTCAAACCTCCTGGCTGGAGCACGGCCCGGCCATTCTCCTCCGCCTCAAGCCACGCTGCGCCGGACTTCCCCCCCAGGTCGCCTCCCCGTTCCCCCATGCACGGTGCTCCCGCCTGCCACCGCAACCCGGCTGCCTTCACCCTTCACCCTCCACCTTGCGGAGAGCACCCGGACATCCCTGACGGAGACCCAGGGCGGGGCGGAGCCGCAAGCCCCGGCCCGGCCCCTTCCGGCGGTGGCGGCGGTGATGGCGGCGCCATCGGAGGTCGGGATAGGCCGTCAGCCCGCTTTGGCCGCCGGCTCGCCCATGGACTACATGAGCATCACCAGCTTCCCGCAGCTGCCCGAGGAGGAGGTGGGCGGCGGGCCCGAGGGCGGCCTCCGCGCTCGGAAGGAGGAGGACGCGTTCCTGGGCGAGCAGGGCACGGGTGGGGGGGGGGGGGCGAGCCTGGCCGCGGCCCCCCGTTGCCCCCGGGCCCCCCCCGCCCGCCCCCCGGTCCGCGCCCTCCCGCCGCCCGGCCCGAGGCCGTCCGTTCCCCCCCCCCCCCCGTCGCAGCCCCCGCTCGCCCTCCGGGCCGCCGGCCGCGGGTCTCCCTCTCCGTGGCGCCCGCGCAGGTAGGGGGCCTCGCCGGGCTCCCGCGTCTTCGTGCACCCCGGCCCCTCGTTTGTGCTTCGGGGCCGTGCCGTGCGCGGTAGGCGGCCGGGAGTGCCAAGGCTCGACTGGGCCAGCTGTGTGTGCAGCTGCACGAAGGGCAGACGGCCCTCTGATCCAGGAGAAAACCCGGCTTCCTGTTTGCAATTGCTTGCTTCCTTCTCGAGGCTTCAGAGAAACGGGTTTTGTGGCCCATGTCGCGTTTCTTGAGAGAACATTGCACATAACCTCTGGGGAGGTTATTGCACATAACCCTTCATAGTTCTCAAGGGGAGAGTCTATGCTCAGTTGGCCTCAAAACCTCAAAGGCCCCTGTTTGAGCACACCCCAGGATGCTCCTGTCCTGCTGGAACTGCTGGATGAAGTCCCCTTTGCCCATTCTCAACCCACGGCATCATGAGGCGTTGAGGTGAAGCCACCTCATGCAGGTTTGTGGGAATGGCAGTTCCAAAAGCATGAGGCCCCTTGTCTCACAGGTGGAGCTCAGAGCAGGCGTACTGTGGTCTTGGCTGTTCTGGTGTCCAGCCGGGTGTGGGGCTTCCCCAAGAGCCCATGTGTGGAGCAGCTGGAGGAGCTGCTGCCTTCCTGCTCTTCCTGGAAGAGCTTGCACTCTTCCAGTGCTATGCGCATATCACAACCACCAGTGGTGCCTCTCTGCTGGACTGGAGGGGAGGGAACTGAAACGCAGAAAACTCAGCAACAACTTAATGTTATATGAGCAGGCATTTCTTTAATATGGCACCGGGCAACACAGGGGATATCTCCATCTGACATGCACTGGGTTTCTCACACTTTACACTTTATATAGCATTATCTTATACATATTCACAGTATGCTAACAAAGGGAGTACCTAATTAATTGGTACAGGAATTTGGATTGTGCAATCCTTGTGCATGCTCAGTAAATAATGGGGATTCTTCTGGTGGTCGCAGGGTCTGGGGGGAGGAAGGCTCGCAATGTTCATCTAGGGGGCTAGTATGTGGAATTCTTCCCCCATGGCATCACCTGCCAGGCCAGTTATGGCCGCTGCAGAGGCTCATCGTCCCCATCCAGGCCTCCTGATCTGCCCACATGCTACAGGCCCAGGTCACACAGACCAGACATGTGGGTGAGGGGCCTTCATGGGGAGGCTGGGAAAGCTGAGCCTCCTAAATCACCATGGTGGGACTGAGATTAAATTCAGCCCGAGGGGATTCCCTGTTTTCAGGGGGTTTACTCCTGGCTGCAGCAGCACTAAAATTAATACTAGCTTCCCTCCTAGCCCAAGGGGAGCTGCACCCAGGAGGTCTTTTTAATGTCATGGCAAGCTGGCAGTGTCCAGGGAGATGCTGTCTGCCAGAGCAGACGGAGGGGCATGGCAGGGTGACAGAGGATGTGGTGTTTCCTGCTCCTTCTCTCTTACCCTACATCAAACTCAAGCAGTGTCCCCTGTGTGGACAGACAAACGTATCGCCTTTTCCACCTCGTGCTCCTCCTCTTCCCATCACAGATGTGTGGTGCATTGCAACCCCCATGACTCCTGGCAACCCCTGAAAAAAATCATCCAGGAGCCCTGGATGGTGCCCTGAGCTACTTGGTCGCATTCTGTGCCTGGCAGAGACAGGCCTGTGCCCATGGCTGCTCTGGCAGCCCTGTGCACAGGCAGGGCACACTTAGCTGGCACCCTCCCTGCAGCAGAGGCAGCAGCTTACGCAAGCAGAGATTGAAGGCATCTTTCAGAGTAAGAGGGAGACTTTACCATCCCGCTGAGCGTTGTTTGCCGTCTCGCAGATGCTCAGCAAAACCTTGCCCCATTGCATTTGCTGGGTGCTCAGCACGTGGCTTGGTGTCGCAGTGTGCCTCGTCAGCTGGAGGAAGCAAGAAAGGAAAGCAGAGCCTTTCCTGCCACCAGAGAAGGACACCCGAGACCCCCTGGTTTGCAGGTTTGCTCCTCTCCACCCTCCTCACTTTGCTTCTATAGAGGGGTGTGCCAGGCCACTCTTGCTTCACCTTTGTTTTGCTGAGGTGCTTTAGCTCGAGTTTAACTTCAAATAATGTTGCTGGATTTTTTTCTTTTCATGTATTGATTTCTTCTCTTTTGGTCTTGCTGCACTTCAGAAATCTGTTTGCAAGTTGATGCTGTGTTAAGAACCCCTCTGAATAGAGCCAGTAACTATGGGCCCATTACTGAAGTCTGATAAAGGAACTGAAATGGAGCAAATTTCAGGGTTTTTTTTTCCCTTCTTAATCTTCAGGGAAGTTAGATTGAAACTAGAGCCAAAGGAAGGGATCAGTAAAGTGACCTAGTGCAGCATCTGAGCAGGAAATTCCTTTGAGAGCTAAGATCAATAGGGAAGGTAATACAGCCTTGCTGGAGAGGACCAGAGTGTAATGTTAGCACTGGGTAAATGCTGCAACAAGAGTCCCTTGTTGCTCAATATCTAACAACTGTTTTCTCCCTGCTGCGCACAAAGACCCAGACTCCTTCCTGAAGTCTGCGCGTCTGCAGCGCCTGCCCTCATCCTCATCAGAGATGGGAAGCCGGGATGTGTCCCCACTCCAGGAGACCAGCAAGGACCCTTTCTCTGGAGACTGCAGCTGCCGCCAGGATGGGCTGACTGTCATCATCGCCACCTGCCTGACCTTCTCCATGGGGGTCACGGTGGCCCTGATCATGCAGATCTATTTTGGGGACCCTCAGGTAAGACAGAACAGTGGCTTTGCTGTCATACTTTGCCTTCAAAAACAGGAGAAGCTCACTAACTTTCCTCCTTGCCAGCAACTTAGCAAGGTGAGCTGGTGCTGGTGAGCTCCAGCCAGAATAACGGAGACCCTCTCTGCTCTTCCACCCAAACTGTCTCTCAAAAGCTTTGTCCTGCAGCTGGGGGTTGTGCTCAGAGAGGAGAGCTGGTCTCTCAGCACCTGTCCCTGTGTCTATGCCTTGTAGGTTTGGGGATGCTGCTGGGGGAAAACAGGCAGCCCTGCTCCTCTCCATCTGTGGTTTGTGCCAGATTGATTTTCAGAAATCAATCTTTAGTTAAGTGGTAGGCATCTTTAGTACATCTCTACCTGGAGAGGGTTTTATGGATCTGTCTGCTCAGGAAGGATCTGTCTGGGATCAAGCAGGGGAACAGGTGAAAACAGAGCTGAACCTCCTGCTAATCTGTCCCACAGACCAGAGCAAAGTTGCAGAGCAAAGGCAGCATGTCCGTGGGGTCACACCTTCCTGCAGAACGTCTCCTGACAAATACTTCATCCCAAGAAGGGCCATGGGCAGCCAGTAGTCACCATAATCTCCAGAGCTGCCTGCAAGTCCATATGAAGGAGATTTGCTTCTTTTTTTTTAACTTGTTTCTCTCTCACTGGCATTCAAAAGGCAGGCATTTGGAGTGGAATGGCCTGGTCCTGTGGCTGGCTGAGGCACAGCACCAGTGGGAGGCTGTGCAGCACAGCCCCTTCTGTTGCACTGCTGGTCCTGCCTGTCTTCATGCTTCCCACAGCCACTCTGACTCCTGGTGAGATGCTGCAGTTTGTGCCATAGGGTTAAAATTAACCTCTTCAAACTTCCTGTGCCTTCATTAGAAGTGGTGCCGACACCAGGGAAGGATGAGGATAAGGCATGGTGCTGGGGGGTGGACACTGCATTCCTGGCAGCTGTATTCCCATTTCCAGTGGTGCTGCCTTGCTGTCACCCAGTGCTCTGGAGGGTTAGTCCAACCCTGCTCTGGGCTTGTGGGCTGAGACATGGCCCACCAGTGTAGCATGTCTGCTGCTGAAACGGTGGAACACCGGAACAAGTTGCCCAGTGAGGTGGTGAAGGCTCCATCCCTGGAGACATTTAAGGTTGTCCAGGGGCTCTGAGCAACTGAGGATCTCTGAGCCAGGAGCTCTGGCCAGGAGTTCTAAGCAACCTCATCTAGTTGAGGATGTCCCTGCTCAATGCAGCGGGGTTGGACTAGATGATCTAGAGGTCCCTTGAGCCCAAGGCAATTCTATAACTCTGTGAAAGCTGGCTGGGGTGCCAGCCATGGCTATACACAGAGCGGCCACAGATGCCCTGGTGCAGGGATATGCCAAGGGACATATTACTCCTGCCAGTATTTGGAGGCACCTGAAAATGCACATCAGCCACAGCCTTGGCACTGGCCTCTGGCTTCAGGTCCCTGAGAACTGCATGGAGATCTTGGCAGCCCAAACACCCTTCCGCGGGAGCAACCACTCTCCTCTTCTGGCAGCTCTTCCACCATGGTGCTGTGGTCACGGATGCTGCCCGCTGCACAGCACTGGGCATAGAGGTGCTCAACAAGCAGGGCTCGTCAGTGGACGCAGCCATCGCCTCGGCCCTCTGCGCTGGAATCATCAACCCCCACACATCGGGGATCGGTGGGTAAGTGTTGATCACTCGTCGTTGAGCTGCCATCTGCAGCTGTCCTCGAGCTGGCAGTTTCCCCACCAGGTGAAATGTGCCTTAATGGTAGCACAAGTCTCAGCATATGGTGCCTTTGGCATCAGGTGGTGGACATGTCCACATCTGGAAAAGGACAAAGACTCAGCACTTACTTGCTATCAAGGGACAGAGACTGCCAGAGAGGGAGAAGCTGCATCTGCCATAAGGGCTGCCAGGGAAGGCTGAGCCTTGGTCTTGAGAGGGTTGAAAAAGTGACCACAGACTGCTGAGCCTTTATCTCTGAGTGTGCCAGGAGCTTGCAGCCCCCCTGGCTGAGTCCCAGGGCTTTCAGAACTTGTGTGCTTACCTCCATAATTCTGCTCTGCTGCAACTGGAGGCTGAGGTCCAAACCTGGCTCTGAGCAGCACCCGGGGGAGAGGTGGAGGTGAGGAGTGGTGTCCTTTCAGCCCCACCCCCAGGGTGGCATCCACATGAGCCTGATGCTCTCAGCTCTGCAGGAGGTCTCAGGAGTGTTGGATAAAGCGCTGCCACCTGATAGCTTCTTCAGGCTGTGCCAGGGATTGCAGTAAGTAAAAACCCTGCTTTGTTACAAAACTGCTCGGATTAGAAAGTCCCACCCTGGCAGTGAAATGGAGACAGTGGGCCTCTGGACAGCCTGGAGGGGACTGACCCAGCCTTGCTGAAGCCTTAGAAGAGGGGTGACTGCCTGTATGTTGCACTGTATCTGGTTCACTTGGCCTGGACTGCTCTGCACATTCCCCTGCACCTCTGGGCAGTCCTGGGTCACTTCTCAGGCAGGTGACCTGCTACAATGGCCCGCTCATGCTGGGTCTGGCCCTGGCCCTAGTGGCACCTGCCCTGTTCCTTTTGGCTTTATGGCAGTGGCTATTGCAGGGACAGTGGGAGCTGTGCTGTGACCCCTGTTTCGCTGCAGGGGTGGGGTGATGCTGATCCACGACATCCGGAAGAACAGGAGCTGGGTGATTGACTTCCGTGAGGTCGCTCCTTTGGGCATCCCACTGGAGGAGGACCTGAAGAAGGACACCAAGGTGAGGACCAGTGTAGTGTCCCAGAGTTGAGTCCTCCAGGGCTGTAGCTGGTTGATGTCACCAGCTCTCCTCTCCCTGCAACTCCTGGACCAACAGGGAGATGCTCAGGGAAGCAACAAGAGGAAAATCCCAGGCCCTATAGACATGGGAAGTCCATGGAAAATACTTCTTTGGCAGCCATGAAACACCTGGAGCCTGTAGGGCCTGGGGAGTAAAGAGCCATTTCCCTCTGGCAGTGGAGCCAGGAGAACTTGAGTCCCAGGAACAAGAACAATCCTGTGGTGTTCTGCTGAGTTACTTTCTGACCAAACTGTTGAAACCAGGGTTGGATTTGCCTCTTTCTTTCAAAAAAAAAAAAAATTCCCCAATGTAGTGTGTTGCTACAGAACTCTTCCCCTCTCCTGAAGACTATGCAGACACTTCCCATGTGAACATGACTTGCATCTCCTTGGCTTGTAATTAGGGACCATGTCTTCATGGAAAAAGAGGTCCTTTTTGTCCTTCCTATTTTACAGCCAGGTCTGCTCGTCGGGGTGCCAGGCATGATACAAGGACTGCAGCAGGCACACCAGTTACATGGGAGGTAAGATGCAGGCAGGCTCTTCTCATGCTGCACAAGCTGAGCCCGAGGTTGCACAGGGGAGCTGGGAGCACATGAGCCCTTGCCATCGGGCCTTGTTCTCAGGCACCAGGTAAAACCATAAGCCACTTGGCTTGTGTTGAAAATTATGTTCATTACTTGGTACTTCATTTAACAAAAGGAAGAATTCAGCTTGGTCAGGTTTTCTGCAAAGTGAAATTCTGTCTAGTGAGACAGGCAGTTTTCTCGTAGGAAGAGAACATTTTAATTCAGGCTTGTATATTTTCACTCTCTTCAGCAGCACTCTGAGAAGTGTGGCTGCACTTGATGTCCTGTCGGGACAGGGAGGGAAGGATTTAAATGGCTTGCTGGAATCTAAATGACTGGACCAGAACCTGAGATTGTGCTCCTAAGATGTCCCTCTGTCTTTGCACTGACATTCCTCTCTGGTGCACATCATGGAGCACTGAGATGATCCTGCTACAAAGAAACAACCCACTGAAAGCTTAGTGCTCCTTTTGGCCACCACTGGGCCCACAGCCTGGTCTTTCAGGAAGTTGCTGACCAGAGTCAAGCCTGGCACTTGCTCCTGACCACCCTGCCCTGCTGCACCACTCCAAGGCACATTTCTCCTTGTCCTCTCTCCTTTGGCAGATTCCCATGGACCAAGCTGCTGGGCCTCGCAGCCAGTGTCGCCCAGGAAGGATTTAATGTCACACACGATTTGGGTGAGTACCTGCTGGGGAGCCAAGGCTGGCTGCTTGGCCAGGAGGAGATACTGGCTACTGTGCTCAGGTGCCAGGCAGCTGGGGATGGAGATTCATGGGAAATTAAAGCTCTTTGGACCTGGAGATGGATGATGTTGGGAGCTGAGCAACACATAAGCCGTGGTCTGCAACGGGAGGATGTGGTGGCAGCAGAACTGGAGCCCTTTCCAGGGCTTGCCAGGGACAGGTCAGAGCAGCCCACCAGCCAGGGAAGGGCATTGGGGTTTCTTTGAGTTCCCTTCCCAGTTCTAATGGATGCATGATCTGGCTTCCCTCTAGTTTTGAGATAAGGCAAGAGGCAGCAGCAAGTCTCCCACATCCCTATTGGGTGCATGGCGCCTCCAGGTTCCCTGCGTGTTTCTGCACCCTGGCTTTCCTGGATGTCCCTCCCCTTCTTGTCCACAGCCAAAGCCATAAGTGAACTGAAGGACCTGAACTATTCTGACAAATTTCGGGACACGTTCCTGCCAGATGGGCAGCCCCTGCTGCCTGGCATGTTCGTCAGGCGCCTGGATCTCGCGGCTGTCCTGGAGCTGCTTGGGACAGAAGGGGTGTCAGCTTTCTACACTGGAAATCTGACCCAGGAGATAATCTCTGAGGTGAGCCACATCTGTTCCTGTCTCTGCCCCAGGCTGCACAGCAAAGCCTGGGCTAGGGGTGCCACCTGTCATGCCACCTGCTTAAGGTGACAAGCTGAAGATAAGCTATAGACAAGTGTCAACACAATGATGGGGACAAATGTGCAGAGCCTCCTTTTTTCTTTCCTGCCCCTGCAGTGGTGTAAGGGACAAACAGATCCCTTCCATACTGTAACGAAGCAAAACCCTTCATTTCCTCTATATCCAGGACATACTGGTTTTCTGAAGGAAAAAAGAAATCTCAGTTTCAGGGCCCCCTCTGCGCTGTGTCACTATTAGTGACAGCTCCTTGTTCCCTTTAACAAGAGGTGCCCCACTACTTAGAAGCAAATTTTTGTTGCTAATGGGACTATAAGAGACTCCAGGAAGGTGTTTTGAAAATAAAACTGTGAGCCTTGTGAGCAGAGGATCAGACAGGCTTGGTCCCACTTAGGGTGCCCCATTTAACTCTGGTTGTTAGAAGTGCTCTGGATAAAAATAGCAACAACAAATAAAGTAATTATTCTGGTAAAAAAAACAAAACCAAACAAAACCAAAGCAAACAGCAACACCCAAAAATGAACTACAAAACAAACAAAACCCCAAAACAAATCCCAACCCTTTTATACCTGTGTAGCTGCAGTCAGGGTGGTTGGTGGCACCATTTTTCCTACCACCATGGTTTTTGTCACCTCCATCATGTCATCAGGAACCTGGAATGGGTTCATTCAGCTCAAGCCTTAGACATTTGTGAGCTCTATGTTTAGAAATCTCCTATGGTTCACTTGTTCCACAGCTGAAGTGCAGAACAAGGAACAGGAAAGGTTCCAAACTTGTGCATGTCCACAGCTAAACCCCAGCTTTATCATCCCTCTTCCCTGACTCGAAGGCTGCCACAGGGAAGCACAAACTCCGAGGAGGAGCAAGGCCCAGGGTTACGGCACCGAAGACCCAAGTGTGCTCTGGGATCAAGGGCACAATTCCAACTTCAGCTGCAGAGCAGAACAAAGTGCTGGCTTCCCACAGTGTTTATTGGTCCAGCAAGGGGAGGGGTGAAATCCAAGTAAAGCTCCCACACACCCCATCCTTTGTAGCCATCCTGTTGTGGGAAGAAGTGCTCTGTAGGAAAACTGAAAAGATGTCTGCAGGGTGTGGCTGCCCAGGGTTTTTCTCTGTGCCATCAGGTCCCTCTTGCCTCACTCCCCACTGCCTTGTCCAGGACTTCCTCTAGCTGAGGTTCAGGGAGCTGGCTTCTGGCACAGGCACGTTCCTGCTCATTTTAGCCATTGGGTTCAACCTGGCCTGTTCTCTGGGACTCGCTTTGGGAAGGAGGAAGGAATGCCACATAAGACGTACATCTTCTTTTGCAACTTTGGGGTAGTTTGACATGCTGCCCCCCCCACAACTGGAGCTCTCCTGCTTCAGTGATTGGTCCATCTCTGACAGGAGAATGAGTTTTATTGCCAAGTCAGCCAGCTAGGTTAGAAATCAGAGCATGCACATGGTATTCATATTTGAATGGAAGTCCAGAGGTCACATAGCAGCAACACACCCCAGCAGAACCTCTCAGCAGGTTGTGTGGTTTCTCAGTGGAAGGAGAAAGTTGGCCCATGAGCACAGTAGCACCTGTACACTGACTATTACCAGGGGATTTTAATATCAGCAGAGTGCAGTTATGATGGTCCTACCTCATCACCATGACTCTGCCACAGAAGACTTGCAGTGGGGAGGGAATTGCCCATCTTTATTGTCTTCATGAAGATTATCAAGCCCAGTAAAGATTAGCTCTTAGGAACCTTCTGTAGGATCCTTTTCTTCTGTAGGCTGACAGAAAGACCCAAGAATACAGCAGGGCCACTGTCGCCAGAAATAATTTCAAATAATTGCATGCTAAAGATTCCTAGTGATGGAGGCTTGCTACACCTAGGTTCCTTCTCTCCTGAATCCATATCTGTCTTTTCTCCTGGCAGTATTCAAATGCTTCATAACCTTTAACATACTCATGGTTGCCAGCCAGGGGAAAGAAGGCTGTGAGGCAGTGCCATTCACTATCCTCACAGGGAGGCAGAACATCTTCAGGGAACCCATGGGGTGGGTGAGCTTTTCAAAGTGAGCTGGGGAGCCTTCCAGTGGTGGTGAATGATGAGCCAGGCTACCAAGGCCATGAAAGCACAGGTTTTCAGGGTATCCTGAGGAACCTGATACTTGGGAATCTCAGTGGTATTTATTTGACAGTGTGTTGTATATTCACTTGCACCAAACACAGAAAGTCTTGACCCAGCATGCACTGCTTTGTTCTCCTGGCAGGTCCACAGCTACGGAGGAGTCTTGGTGGAGGAAGACTTCCACAATTACAGTGTCACAGTGGAGAATCCTGTCCACACAGTCTACCGAGGTAAACAGTAAACGGCCTGTGCCGTGCCATTCAGTTAAACCTTCACCTGGCAACGATGAACAGTACTTAACAAGACCTGCCCAAAGCCACACTGAGGTGTCTACAGCAAAGCTCTCCAGGGCATTTCCCACTCTTGCCAGCTGACACTGATGCAGTGTAGGCATTCAGGAGCTTTTCAGTACTTTGAAACTGGCCTTTTCCTTTTATACTTGCTAATGATCAATGGTAATTTGGTAGTGTTAGAATGTGAAGAGGTGACATGATCACATATCCATACCATGTCTAGATAGAATCTGGACCATGGTTTAGTGCCTGCCTCTGCAGACAGTTCCCAAAGTTCATCTACAAGGGAGAAAAACACAAGAAACAGAAAGGTAAAAGTGGAATGTTTTTGGGAATCCTTTCCAAATCATGTTGCTCTCCATTATTTCCCCTCAAATCTGGAATGATTTCCCTCTCCTCAAGGTCATTAGTCTGTGGGAAAGTATTATAACTGGACAATATCTTACAAAAGCAGCTTCATCCCTCTCTTCTTCCTTTCACAGGTCACCTTGTTTTCAGTCCCCCACCTCCACATGCAGGTCCTGCATTGATCACAGCCCTGAACATACTTGAGGGCTTTAACATCACAAGTCAGGTACCCAGGGGAAATATCTTGCACTGGATGGCAGAGGTAAGAGGAGGTTTGATATTTGTCTGAATTTGTTGTGCTGCTGGTGAATAATTTATCTGTGCCTTGGTTGTACAAAATGTAGGTAATTCCCAGAAGAGAATGTGCAAATAGACTGCTAGGGTGTAAATTTGAGCTGTGTTGCTGCTTCAGGTAGGTGCAGGTGCACCTACCTGAAGCAGGTAGCTTCAGGTAGGTGAGAGGTTAGAGCCTCCTCCTCAAATGAGCTCTTTCTTGCTTAGGCTGAGCTTTTTCTGAAGAACAAACTGTGGCTTTTGCCCATTTCTTGTATGCAGTCATCTCTTCAGAATGATCCCACAGCAGCTGAGGGTGGTCCCATCTCTTTCCTCCATCTTGTACTCTCCGGTGACCCTGGCCATACCAGAGCACTGCCAGGGCACTGCAAGGAAAATCTGCCACATGATGCTGCAAACAAAAACCTACACATGGCAATGACAAGGAAAACTGACCTAGCACTTTGTATGTTTTTGCAATATTTACATTTTAGCCCACCTTGTGATCCCAGTGCTCCAGTTCATTTTATTTCCAGTATTTAGGGCTGTCAGCCTTACCAAAACATTGCAGCTTCCCAGGAAGTCAAGCAAGTGCTCCTTTTCCTGCTTTATAAGCAGAGTTATGATCTTAGATGCTTAACAGATAGATCCACAGCTGGGTTTTATGAGTTGGGAATTTTAAGCAAGGATGCAACCATATCCTTCTAGCAGACAGGACTGGGAGCTGGGAAGTTACTACCTCTCAGTAGAAATCCAGCAGCTGGAGGTGTTACACACTGCTAAGTCTCTGCAGAGGCAGAGAAAGTTGACTCACCAAAGTTATTTTTGAGCTGTCTTCAGGAAACTTTGGATTAATCTATTTGATCTGCATTTGCACTAGGCTGGGAGTTTCACCCATAGGTTGTCATGTCCCAGCTGAGGAATAGCAACCTCCAGATACAGGGCAGTCACTTCAGTAAATGTGTAACCCTGGTTATTTGGTATCACACATCTGAACACATGGCTGAGATGCAGTGCTAGGTCAGCACCAGGTAGTGCAGCCCTGGGACAGTCATGACCAAGGTGTCCTTAACCTGTGCCTGTGGGATGGATGTGGTCAGCTTGTTTCAGTGGCCACCAAGCTTCCTGTGGATTCTCTGTATGGTATGGTATGGTGAGTATGGTATGGTGTGGTGGTCAGGAGAATGTCTCATGGAAGCATCATTCTCTGCAGAAGTTAATTTGTTTTCTACACTGTACATCAGAAGATAGAAAAATTATGACATCTCATAAGCTGTTGATGCATGACATATATCACAACAGAAGTCACATTTAGCTGCAGGATAATGTACTGTCTTGAATGTTGAGTGGAAGTGGCAAAAGCTGCAAGCTGAAAAACTTGAATGTTTCTGCTAGGCACAGGCTGGCTTGATTGAAGAGCCCATTTCTCTGTGCTGCTGTCCTCTGGCTACATACTGGAAAACCAGGGCTGGGTAAATGGTGTTGTTTGAAACTGCATCTTCCCATTTTTGATGGACTGGTTTAGGCAGGATTCTGCACATATGAGAAACCAGCTCCTTTTCTCTTTTTACACCACCATTCCCTTAAGTGTGCTGGGACTAATGCTTTCTGTTCAGATACTCTGGATGACTTACAATTGGGAACAGTTTTAAGTAGAAGCTGTTGCTTGGCAGTGGTGCTGTGTCAGTGCAGCTGCCATCAAGGCAATGGCAAGCCCAGGACCTTCTGTCCCACTGGGATTCAGTTCAGTTTCTGCTTTTGTGGTGACCACACCAGAATGGAAATATTAAGTAAGTGGCATCCTGGTGACCCTGTCTGCCAGTAGGTGATGGAGCTGAACCACTGAGCTGGGCTGAGAGAGCAGGTCAGCTCCTGCCAGGCATGTTCCACCTTGTACAAACAATGCTGGACATGCCCAGCTCCCCCAGCCTGCCATGCCAAACTGATGTGCATGTGGCAGCCATCATGCTAGGAGACCAGATATCTTCCTGTTCAGAGTATCCAAAGTTGTATTTCCAGGGCCACCTAAATGTTTGGGTTTTTCCTTTTCTTCTTTTTCTTCCTTTGATTTTTTTTTTTTTCCTTCCATGTAGACATTAAAAATAGCCCTGAGTCTAGCTGGCAACCTGGGAGACCCATTTGATGATGTGTCAGTCACTCACACTGCAGAAGGCATGGTGAGGTAGGTCTGAGGCTGACGGGCATTGTGGCAGTTGCAAAATCTGTGGATTGGATACAATTCTGGGATGTGCTCTTTTCAGAGCACAGGGAAACCTAAGCTTTTCTACCCCTGTTTTACTGAGGAAAGGCCAGTCCTTGAGTGTCCTCCTAGGGCTCATTCTTCCACAAGGATTACAGCTGGTACCACGGGGCTCTGGACATGGGCTGTGGGATATCCTCATACAGAGGTTTCCTGGAGCCTGCTTGATCTTGAGGGTTCACTGTTGCATCCCTCTAAATATTCCTTCTTAGCAGGTCAGACAAACTGCCATCCATATAATCATGACCACATATGCAGTTGCTGGCTCTCCCTTCCCCACTGTGGGGCTGAATGCCTTCGCAGTACACTCAGACATGTGGGAGAGGCCAGGCCAAGGGTTTCAGCCCAGTCTCCCATGGCTAGTCACAGCTGGTGGCACAAGCTGGCTCTGACTCACTCTTCTCCTGGAGGACAGGTGTTCAGCTGGGTGATGCCAGCCCTTGTCCATCAGGGCTGGTTTTACTACTTGTAGTCAAAGCGTGGGAAATTCATGGCTTTGCCTTTCTGTGCAGACTGAGCCATCTCATTTTCTTCCTTTGGGTGAACTAAAGGATAAACCTGTCCTCAGTGTCAGACCCCTCAGGAAGCCACTGCCAATAGCTGTGTAGATGGGGACTCCCACAGGGAGTCCAAGAGATGTTCAGCTTCCTAGGCTCATGGCTTTCTTTACTCTTTCTTTCCCTTATTGCTGAAGTAAATCAGAAGCTAATTCCCTGCGCCAGCTGATTAATGATTCCCAGTCCTTCTCTGATCTCCACATGCCTCACTTCTCCATGGAGAGTGGACATGCTGCTAGCCAGGTCCTTGTCATGGGACCCGATGACTTCATTGTTGCAGTTGTAAGGTAAAGGATTTACTTCTTCCCTCCATAATGCACTTGGAGTGTGGAACCAGAGAGAAGAAAGGAGGCTCAGGAGGTCAGGATGGAACCAGAGCTGGAGCAGCTGGACTGCTCTCTCCCAGTTAGTCCTGCAACAGGAGAAATGGTGAAAATGGGGTGGAGATGTGTGAGCTGGTACTGCTCTGCCTTGTGCAGTCCTACAGCCCTCTCACACTGAAGCATGTTTGCACTGGCCTGAATCTGATGGAGAAGGTGTGACGGCCACATCTGAGCACTGATGGGGGCATGGAGATGGATCTGTCACCTAGAGGGGAACCCTTAAACACAGGGAAGGGACAGCTGCTATTGCCCATGTGGTTCTTGCTCCTAATTATAAGGAGACTTTGACTCCTTACATCTAGCCAGCCCTAAAGAACTACCAAAGACTATCAAGCCAAGATGGGACAGAAAACTGGAGCCTTGAAAGCATTGAGGAGTACAAAAATCTCTAGGAGGATTTTTAGGAGATTTCTTTGTGTTTCTTTTCAGTTCTTTGAATCGACCCTTTGGCAGCGGAATAATAACACCCTCTGGAGTCCTCTTGAACAGCCAAATGTTGGACTTCTGGCAAAATAAAACAATGAATCACTCCATTCCCAGGCCGGTAATAACAGATTCTTTATTAAGCTGTCTACCTTTTTTTTTTTCCCCCCGATTTTATTCTCATCACCACAACAGGGAGGCTACTTAATGCCTTATTAATAACTGAGAGACAAGAATCTGTAGAAAGCTCCTGGTTTTTTTATTATATGAGCCACTGGAACAATGTAAACAGAAGGCTTCATTAACAGTTACTGTTATCATGCAGTTTTATCTAATGACACCTCACATCTTGGCTGCTTATTTTCCCAGCAGTCCAGATGCACTTTGAAGCAACTGTCCTTTTCTGTGGACTATGAATTGCTGCTCTGCAGCTTTAAAATTAGCAGATAGCAGGAAATTAAAACAGGTCTTGGAAAGAAACAATTGTTGACCAGTATTGGTGGTAGTGCTGCCTTGTTTTCTTCTTGCCATGTATTGTAAAACCACCCCCCTTTGCTGGGTTGGTCCTTTAGAAGTTGGTGAATGGCTCCCTACACCCTCTGTAAAAGAAAGCTGTGGTGTGATGGGATGGGGTCCCTTTGGCATTAGAGAGCATTAATCTAGCATGAGGACGAGAGCCTTGTGGAACTACACAAGTGCAATTGCTGGCTGCAGCATAACGAGTGAGAAGTTAACTTGTGAAGTTGAACCTGTGCAACTTGAGCACAGGCAAAACTATGATTGGCTTGTGGAAATGTTTGGTGTGTCTTTTCTTCAATTGCAGCAAAATCTCATTCAGCCTTGGAAACGGCCCCTGTCTTTCCTGCTGCCCACCATTGTGAGACCATCTGAGGGGATGTGTGGGACATACCTATGTCTGGGAGCTAACAACGGGGACAAAGCCTTGAGCAGCATCATTCAGGTCAGTGCTGTGTCCTGGCACTTGCTCTCTCAGAGCAGCTCTAGGGTCCCCTTCTCACTAATGCCCCAGGCTGTGTTGATACTGGTGACCGCAGGATTACCAGTTCAGTCTTTAGTATCATCAGTTCTCTACATTTGTTTTTTCAAGTATCTTAAGAGCTATGGTTTTGATCCTCTTGCACATTTTGTGGTGGCATCACTTGTAATTGTAGAGAAAAAGCATCTTGGCAAAATCTGTAATGATTTTGTGTCATTCTAATACCTGTTCAAAGCTTGTTGTAAGGATCATTAGGAGAAAAAATGGAGCATTTTGTATTCAGAGAATTGCAGGAGACTGGTACCCAGTCCTTTAGCTCTTTTTTTCCTATGAAAACCTCCTTTTAGTGCATTCCTGACTGAATTCCTCCCTGATCAGCACTTGCTAGAAATTGGGAAACTCCTCCTAATTTATGATTTGTAATGAGGCAAAGAACTTGCCAAAAGCTTGATTGCATGCACAAAAGCAATGGACTGCTGAAAAGAAAGGCACAAGCAGAATGGCTCCCATTTTTCTTACCTTTTGGAAGACATTATTCAGAGCAAAACTAAATCCAGCCATTGCTTCCTAATGCTTTGTTTGGAGAAGTCAACATGCTGAGCTTTTCACTGTAACAAACACGTATTTAGAAATTACATCATGTTCCAGACAAACAACTCTTTCAAATTAGCAGGAACTATGTGACAAAAAGCCTGTGCAATCTTGAAAAGCTATCAGTTTTCCACCAATACACAAGACGTATTTCAAGGGCCTATTTGTATGTGCAGAACTCTGTATTAATTAATGCAGTTTGGTAAGTGGTTCAAAATCTTCTTTGCCTGCTGTATCTGCAGATGTTGGAACCACCAATAAGGAGGATGCTCATGAAGCTGGCTTCTACTCTCCTTACTTCTTGGTTGTTGGTTGTTTGGTTTTTTTTTTTAATTATAGAGGATCTTTTATTTTCTTGCAGGTTTTGGTAAATGTTTTAACATTTAACAAGAATCTGAGTGAAAGTTTGTCACTTGGTCGACTTCACCCACAGCTTCAGTCCAACACCTTGCAAGTTGACAGTGAGTATGGGTACTGGGTATGGTGAAGCCCAGAAATCTAACATTTAGCAGGGGACAGGATTTGCTTAGTACCTTGGTATGGAGTTGTGACAGCCCAGCACAGAGCTCACCATCGAGGGTCCTCAGGGGGTGTGGAGAGTTTTGGAGAAGGCAAATAGCAGCAACCTATCTTCTTCAAAACTTGGATCCCCAAAACCTGGACCCATGCCCTCTCCCTCTTGTCTTTGGAATGCTCCTTGGCCTCTCCAACACCACCTGTCCAAACTCTCTCACATGCTTCTCCCCACCCCTCCCTCTGTCCCAGCTCACCTCCTGGTAGCAGCCCTTTGGCAATGGGATGCCACTGAAGATATCCACATAAACAAGACTGCAACCACAGCTTCGCCCAGGGCGGGTCCTGAAAGCTACTCCTACACTTTAGTATTCCTACACTGCTGTAAATTATATTCTTTCACTATTTCAGTCCATGTTCCTTAACTCTACTGTCTGGGGAGAAGACAAGGATTGTGGCAAGGCTTGTAGCTTGACAGTCCTGGAAATGCAGCATCAATAGTGATGCTCTGGAGATTGTGCTGCCAGCTCTTGTCCTTGGTAGTACAAGTTGGTCTATTCCTTGCCTTCCACAAAGCTCCTGTACCTTACCAGAGCGAGCCAGAAGAGAAATTTGGTTCCCATGTCACACAAAATAGCTGAAGACTCTAGATCTCCCCATGTGGGAGGAATCTGAAAGCTGAAAATCTTTGGAGTGTGACCTGCAGACTTGGAAACTAGAATGTAATTAAAACAAATCCTAAAATTCAAAAGGTCCCAATTTTTGGGTTTGGACATTTGACATCAGCAAGATCTGTGTTAAGACACATCTGCAGTGTGTTAGCTGAAATAGCACTGGAGTTTCTGTGTGCCTGCTGCATCCCCAGCTTTGTATCCTCAGGCACTTATATTCACACAAATAACAAAACATCGAACAAACAAAAGCATAAGAGCATAAGAGCAAAAAACCTGAGGTAGGTGGCTGGAAGGCTGAGAAGCACCTGAAGGGGAAGTGAGAAGGCTTATGACAAAGTTTTTCATTTGGCCACTTGTTTTACAATCATTTGTTTTGATCTGCTTTGCATCTTATTTTGGCAAATAAATGTTAATGTTGTTATTTGTATCCAAGCTCTTAAGAACCTTGTGTTCTGTAACAAGAGTAATTACAACAGGTGCCAACAGTCTTGACCAAAGAGGAGGATCTTCCAGATCTTTAGATGATCTTCTGGATCCTCTCGTTTCCCCACCGCACCAAGCAATGCCAAGTTCTGAGCAGCCTTTGCTGCTGATAGCTGAGATCTCAGAGTGGTGTGTGCTGGTCTACTCAGCTGCTCAGCTCACCTAGCTGGATCACCTGAAGAGGCTGCCAGCAGTTTCCTTCACACTGCAGATCCCAACAGGGTTAGAACAGAGCTTTGTGTAGATAGCAACGGTGGTTTCAGTTACAAACTCCTCTTTTAAAATCCTTACAGGTGAGTTTCCTGAAGAAGATATTGAATTTCTCGTAGCCAGGGGCTATCAAGTGGATAAAGTCAAAGTGGTCTCCCTAGTTCATGGAGCCAGAAGAACCAACAGTTTTATCATTGGCCTGAAGGACCCCAGGAGTGTGGATGCTGCTGGAGCCACAATATTGTAGCACCTCTCTGATGAGGTGTTCACTGAATAAGGCTTAGACAAATCAACCCAAATGACGTGCATGTTCTGAAATGGCCACTTCTTCATGGCCAGGGTGGGAGCCCCATGGACACACTTTTGAGTAGACTTTCTACATTCCCCACCAGGATGACACCAGAGGGGTTAGCAGCACAAACATATAGCTCCCTCGGTTTTGTTTTGTTTTTTCTTTTCTTTTTCAATTATTTGAACTGCAAGCAGTCCAGTCCTCATTGCAGGAACTTCTTTTCACAAGCCCAATTCTAGCCAGCACCTTAATTCTAGTGAGGAGGAGCATTAGCAAAGAAGGAACCAGCTGCTGATGGTACCATCATTTTCATCTTCGTGTCAAATTCATTATTTGCCTCTTGTGTAAGTCAGTAATTACTATAGCCTAACAGAGTGTTTTTAGGTGCCTGTAGGTGGAATATTGGGGATTATCAGGGAATATCAGATTCCCACCAGTGGGTGGAATGTCCCTTAATACTCTGTATGGGCTGGCTGATTTTTACTAGTGTGTCACCTTCTGTGTCAGTTCCTTTTCTCACATCACTGCATACCTTGAATTTCGGGTGTAAATATTTTGCATCAAGTCCCTGCATAGACTGCCAGACAGATTTTCTAACTGGAGCAATGTTTCAACTTCTGATAACTTGTGGACACCCCAGTAGTTTTGTTGTTTGGTTTGGTTTGGTTTGGTTTGTTTTTTTTTCACAGAGGTTCAGCTTCCTCCATGGTGAACTTAAGATTAATAAGTGGTCTTAATTTTCATAGATTCTTTTTGGAAGTATATTAGCTGTACTCCACACACTTGTAAAAATCCACACACAAATCCAGACCATGGACTGAAAAACCACATGGTAGGTTCAGGGCTCTCGTTACTTCAGTCTGCTCTGGAAGCCTGAATTGCATAATGCCTCCAGAGAGCTTGGACATTTCTGCCTGTACTTTAGCCTCATAGTTTGATACTGGTGGCTTTATTGGAAAAGCTGAAAGGAATGAGAGGAAAGGTGAAAAAAACAGACACTACTGAGATAATTTTCTGTCTGCAGCATGTAGCTCAAAATGTAAGAATACATCTGCATTTCTGATCTGAAATATAGTGAAGAACTAATAGCACGTCTGACAGCTGCACCACTTCAGTCAACCCACATTTGGACATTTCCTTCTCTCTTTACTAGCAGGTTAGACAGAAACACCTGGCACTACAAAACTCTGGAACTTGATCAGTTTTTGCAGTCTAAAATTTTATTATTTCCTTCATGGTGCAAATGCATCCATGGCCACTGTACATATTATATATGTATGTCTGCTTACGGTTGTCATTGTCTTTCATTTGATGATTATACATCACCCCTAGCCTTCCTCCTGAGCGACCACGTAATGCCCATCTCTTTATAAAGCACCTTCTAACACTCGATGACATTGGACACAGAAGTGTTCAGGTTGTTTTGGGGCGGTGGGGACAATACAGCAGATAGCTGGATTAACTATTCCTGCCACCTGCCCAATGAGGGTCTCACAGCATCTCACATGAAGCCTTTTGCACATTGTTCCAAAGAAGGATGGAGATTCTTCTGTGATCTGCAGCCAACAATGAAGAGAGCACAAGCAGCTGCCCAGCAGGCAGGAGCTTCGGTGGTATTTTCTGTTACAAATGCATCTGTGGCTTCAGCTGAGAGATGGGAGAGAGAAGCACAGCCTTGTCTTTGGAAAGGTGTCTTCTGTGCCACCACACTGCCCATAGGGACAGAGGAGACTTCCTTCACCACAGGGTGAAGTCTATTTAGACATCAAGTCTATTTATTTATGTCATTCAGCTTTGGAGTGTTCATCAATCTCGGTGTGTCCTGGAGCAGACCTCTGCAGGTTTCACAGGAAGGGAAGGATGCAGCTTTGTGTGTTGAGGGTCTCTGGTGGAAACGAGGGCTTTACTGGTGCAGTGCATCAGTGACCTGTCCCTTGAACATGAAGGTTTACTATGCACAGCTGCGAAATAAGTGGTCAAGTCATCATTGCTTCAGTACTTTGCATGGAATATCACAGAACACTTAGAAGATAAAATTCATTCTGATTAACTGACTTCGCCAACTCACTTCTGGTTCTGGAAATTCTGTATTCATTTGGGTGTTAAAGGCTGTGGTCATGATTCAAAAGGTCACTTAGCCCAGGGTACAATTTCATAGCAATTATTCAGAATCTTATAATAAAGCATGTTCCCAAGTGCTCTGCTGGATTGTGGCCTATGTTACAAAAAAGAGAAAATTTAAAATAATCAGAAGATAGGACTGACGCCCCTAGGTCATGGCTAAGAGAAGTTAAGATATTTTGAATGACTTTCCATTTTTCTGTTTAAAAACAGCATCAATGTAGCAGAGATGGAAATATATAAGATATGGAAACCTGTAATCTGCTAATTGGCCCAGTGTCTCTTGTGCTTTGAGTCTATCTGTTATGAGATCTGATTAATTTAATATGAGGTACCAAGAAATACCTGATATTTCCTTCTGTACAGGTGAGATAGACATTGTGAAATAAAGGGCCCTATCCTCGAGATGTGTGTGTGCAGAGTACCTGCCTTGATTCAGCCTGGCTGTTGCAGCTCTAAAGCATAATTTGTCCTGAAAATTTTACAGGAAAGTGTCAGTGAGGAGCTCAGAAACAAAATACAAAATATAACGTGACTGATAAAAATAAGAAAGAAAATAAATTAAACCAAAATCAATAAATACATTTAAAAGCTGCCATTGCCAAACGTGACCATTACGGTCTGGTACGCAATCAGTTTGTCTCCGGCCAGGTTTGCACTGCTGCCATTGACATGCACTGGTTTCCATGTTGGGCTGAGCTGAACCATGGGGTGCCAGCCCAGCTTACTGGTGTTCCTCAGGAAGGCTGGGTGCCTTGAGCATGGGTAGAAGGTGGCACTTAGCTGGCACAGGCACTGCTGCTGGCCTGCGTGTCTCAAGCACTGACTGCTGCCTGCACAGGCCCAAAGCAGGGCTGAAGCAGAAATCGGTGCCGCTGTCCCGCAGCTGGGCTCATGAGGATCCTCCAGCCCCTTGGCTCTGCTGTTTTGTTCCTGCCACTGCCTTTTTTAGTGTCCAGCTGCTGAGAGGGCCTGGAGCCTGCCTTGCTCACACCAGCCCAGGTGGGGCAGATGCTGCTGGGGCTGCCAGGGTATCTAGAGCTACAGTGCAACACAGAAACAAAACCCTGAAAGATAATCTTGCAGCACAAGCACAGGTGGGAAACATCGGGATTTTTTGGAAGTGCATGAGAAATTCAAGAGCCTCTTGGGGAATATCAGGCTGAAGGAGGAAGTTGAATGCAGCTTGGTTAAGAAGTGTCTCCTGAAACAGAAGAAAGCATAAAGACTTGGGGATGAAAGGTAATTCTCGGGTGCTGAAGAGACTTCTCACCTTCCTCATGTCTCTAGCCTGTCTCGAAAGACAGGAGCAGAGTAAGGCAAAGTCCAAAGGGCTCTTCATCTGTCCATAGCACACTGGAGAGGAGGTGGGGTGCCTATCCCAGAAACTGAAACAGAAAAAGGCACAAACTGGACAACTCTTTAGCAGAGAGTTACTCAGCACTCATCTGCCAGTAGGGAGCTTTAGAGTCACAAACCTGGAGCAAAGAAGCAATCTGCTTGCAGCTTTCCACACACCAATGATGATTAATTACTAAGTCACACAGTAACAGTGTTGTTAATTATTGATATTATTATGTGCGTGGGGGGGGTTGTTGTTTGTTTTTAATGGAAGGCCTTTATATGTCACTAAAAATACATTTTTTTCCTGTGTTGCAAGCTACAGCGACAAATGATTTGGATTATTGCATTTTAAAGGAATTCTAAAATAAACACATGTTCCCTTTTAATGTGATTTATCCTGCAGTGCTCTGTGTGAAGCCACTTTAAGGGGGTTGCAAGAGCTGTGCAGCCCCCCATGCCTGCAGCACCCCTCCTGAGGCCAGTAGAGCCTATGTGATTCTTCAGGGCTGCTCTCTTTTACTAATAGCTTCTCACTTACACTTGTGAGAGATACACTTGATTAATAAAGTTTTGCTTTCGCTAATAATTTATATTATAGTGTTCAGATGTACTAACAATGGGTTTAGAATGAAATTTTGCTTTAATGCATGGTTAACAAGCTTATTTTGTTAAATGTATCATCTTGATTTTGATAGTCAGTTAACTCCATAGAAAGACACAGAAACTCCCTACAGAGAGTAGTGTCAGGGGCTCCCAGAGGGGATCATAAAGTAACCACTAATATAAAGACACCTGAGTGTTTAAATTAATTGCATTTTCCTCAACTTTTTTAGAGTTGAGAAGTTCATACAGAGGAAGACTACAGCCTTCATCTTAAAAGACCACCAAAAAGCAATAAAAGCCCACAAACCCAAAATCCAGGGGGAGGAGAAAGAGGATGCATCCATGTAGATAATTTCTCCCTATTCCAAAGAAATTGTCATAATCCCTCCTGCTTTGGTGACAATTCATTATAAAAACTTGGCCCTATCTAAAGACCCTTTGTGCCTCTGACTTGGAAGCTGCAGTTACACATCCAGCGCTGTTTGCCTTGGCTTTAGAATAAATTGCATTACAAATTATAATATTTGTGGGCTCGTTTCTCACACAGTGATCAAGTTTTGTAGGAAGAGACAGCACAGAGGGCTCCGTGTACTGCGAGCGCCGCTGTAACCCGCAAGTGCGGGACCGGGCGCCCGGTGGCGAAGCAGCCGAATCCGCGGAGGTCGCTCTTCGACTCCTCCCGATCTCCTCGGCGATAGAACGAAACAAATTCCCCGCTATTTACCAAGCACGAAGCTTCCAGTTAAAAGCCAGAATTATCATTCCTCTGAACCGAAACCCTCGTTTCCTAATAATTTCCTTTTTTTTTTTTTTTTTTTCTAACACTTCACCCAGGAGACGCTTTGTATCCTCACGGCCTCCGCAGCACCCCCGCCGACGCTGGGCCAGAGGGAGCCTCTCCACAAGGCTCTCCGAGCCCCGCCACCCCGGGAAGCCGTCGGCTCCTCGCCCAAAAGGTCTCACCCGTGGGTCGGGCGGCGAGGGAGAGGACCCCGCAGTAGGAACCCGAAGCCCCGCTCGACTGTAGCGGGGAGGCCCAAGAGTATCCCACGTTCTCCCCACCCACACACCGGCACCGCGCGGTGAAGAGGCGCGGAACGCCCACCCTTCTCCTTCCCCGTACAACTCCGCGTGCTTGGACGCAGGCGCGCGCGGGCGACGCGGGGCGGGCCAGGTCACGTGCCGCGGCGGCGACGGAGGGAGGCGGCGGCGGCGGCGGCGGCCTGCGCCCGGGTGTCCCGCGCTAGGCGTCCCGGGGGACCACCCGGCCCCGCGCACGTCCGCGCCCGCGGG
>JAOEGS010005205.1:0-16821 GCA_025447755.1 Corythornis vintsioides
ATAATAATAAAATAACTTTTATGTTGCAAAGACTTTCCTGGCAACTAATGAAACAAGCCATAGGAAAGTGATCTTGTTGTTGGTCATAAAATTCCCTTTTATTTATTTTCATTCCTGATGATTCACTGCAAAGTAAAGGATTATTCCAAGTCAGCAATTAACTCGAGTGTTAGTCCCACTTCTTTTATTATTCTCATGCACTCCTTCATTAGAGATTTATGTCCACAAAGTACTTGAGCTTGCACTGATTTTTATAGTCTCTACCTAGATTGGTCTGTGTCATCACATGTTATCAGTCATCCAAATAGATGACATCCCAACTCCTCAGGTATTTCTTAAGTGTGAAAATAATTACTGCAAATAAAGTTATATGGGGTGAATTTCACCCTCAGGCTTTATCTTTTCTTTTAAAGTTAGCAGCAATCTATTTTCATTTAACTATGTAAAATATATTTTAGGGGACAGTTTCTGGTAATGGCAATATTATATATTTTTTTTACTACTTTAGTTCTTAATATCTTAAGACTAGACACCCTGCTCCAGGGGACTACAAAGATGTTCATCACATGACAGAATTTCCTGATTTATGTCTGTAATCTCTACACTTTCAGCAGTCAGGATCACTGAATTTATAAATGCATAAATGGACTTTTCTGTGCTGCTGTGGCTCTAATTGCACTGTTGATTTTTGCTGCTGAATGGCTTCATCTTAGAAAGCTATTCACTTTGCTGGCTAAGCTATTACTGACCATGAGGTGTGAACCTGACATTTGGGTTAGTCCTCTTGCATACTCCAAGTTCACACTCAGTGTTTACACTTGGTCTCACAAGGTCTAAAATTTGGAATTTGAAGACCAACAGTAAACAGAAATAAATCACATGATGCAATAAACTATTAAGGAAATGTTAAAGCTTTTATTTCTATGTACTTTATGGTTTATCTTGCCTAACCTTAGGATTGATTCCATTTTGATTCCTCTCCAGTCAGTGGAAATGGAACTTGGATAATTCCCATGGGCAGCTGAAGCTATCAAAGGTATGAATCACTCTGAAGTGTAGATCCTTCTCCTTTTAATTTAGATGTAGTGTAGATGTCTATCCCTGCTCACTCCATGATTTAGTTAGGTAGTGGAATTTAAATAGGATTAATCTTTGTCTGAATAATATTCTGTATGTTAATAGTTTTCCAAGCACAGGTTGTTGGATAGAGACCCTCATTACATAAGAAATATAAATTATCCTACATCTAATGTTTAAGAAACAAAGAAACAAAACAACTCTGCATTGCCAGGCTGATTTTAGCTTCATGTCAGAATGACACTTGGTGTAGTCCGATAATATCAATTCACCCTGCCTTTGAACTTATAAAAAATAACACCAAGAAACAGAAAATCTCAGCAGCCACTGAGATTCAGATGACTTCAGATTCATTTGAAACCCATCATCAGTTCTAGTCCTTGCTAATGGTGGCACAGACATAATGAAACTCCCTCTTCTTCAAGTTCTTCAAAGAAAGAGAGAAGCTCAGAGTTTGCTTTTATGTTCCTTCCTTTTTTTTTTCTTTCAACAGTTTTCACTGTGAAGAAGTAATTTTGTGACATTTTAAATACAACTGTCATATCCTGTGATCCTTCTACCTCTCCTTCCTATCTCTCCCAGAAAGATTGTACCTACCTATAAACCAGCATTCTATTTATAAAAGTCATTCAAGTAGATTAAATCAGTGACCTCTAAATAAACATCTACCATTTAGTAGTACTTTTAGCTCTTTTTACTCTTGGTTTTTTTTTTATCCTTATCCATTAGTATATAAGTGCTAATACTTTACTACTTGTTCTGCAAGCAAAGGGAAAAGGATAAGTGTATTTTGTACACTGATGTTTGAAATACACTTCTTTTATCTGAGAAAACATTCCCTTTCTTCCTTTTCTCTCTTTAGTTTAAAGCCTGTTGAATCTATTAGCCTTTAAAATTTTGCATAAAACAGGTTGGTATTCCTACTGCTTAAATAGAAATCATTTAATCATAGACTCTATTAGGAAACTAACTGGAACTTGCTGTTCTTTAATTTATTTGCAGACTTCTTGGTCTTGTTAAGTGTTTTTGGTATGGTGTGCAGACATAAATCATTGACAGAGGTGCTCAGTAAGGCCAGGGGGAAGAAATGACCCATTGAGGTAATTTGAATACCATTTTTTAATACATTTTAGTTGTGTGGAGAAATGGGTACTAAGCTGGGGGATTTAGGAGATTTACCCACTCCTGACACTGTCACTGTTCAACTTTATGGTTTTGTTAAATTATTTAAGCCAATATTTTCTAATTCACATTATTAAATCAAGGCAACTAAACAGGGCTTTATTTTTCAGGAGTTCAAAAGCTGCTGCTCTTACTTTAGTTAAACAGTATGTTTTTAAAAGTAAGTAATCTTGAAAAAAAAAAATAAAGTTACTTTTACTGGAATAGAACAATGGTGTCACAGAATGGCAGGGGTTGGAAGGGACCTCCAAAGATCATCGATTCCAACCCTTCTGCCAGAGCAGGGTCACCTAGATAGTGTCATTCCTGTGTCTCTGTCTTTGCCCACAGTGTATAAAGGCTGTGCACTGTGAGCAGTAATTCTTTCTTAAAACCCTAAAACCTATGAGATATGCTATGAACATGTCCATTGTTGAACATATTTTTATCACTTCATATTCAATCTGGAATTCAGCCCAACCTTCTCTGTTTTGAAAACTGATGTAAAGTTGTTTTCCCCTGCTATCTTTCTTTCTCAAAAGTCATTGAGTTTATGATTCTTGAAGATGTTCTTACAGACCAAATGGGAGGGTGGTTTCCCATGAACTTCTTACCCAGTAGTACCAGAAGGATATTTCTGTTGTGATTTCCATGCCCAAGGGATTTAAGGCAGAATAAACAAACATCTTAGCATCAGAAGGTATCTGTGCTAAACTTCAAATGTGCTGCAAATTCAGCTAGCAAATTTTTAAGTAATTCAAATGGTTTCCATCATTTTTTTTTCCCCTGGTGTGTGCAGCCTGCTCTGCTTATTTTCCCAGACAATGATTCCATTATGCTACGCTTTTTACAGCTCTGAACCCTTCAAAGACATCTAGTAAATCATAATCTCTACAGCAGCAAAACCAGGCTGCTTTTCTAGATGAAGTGTGAAATACACTTTAGGTACAGAAATTCATTAGAGATTTAGATTAAATTCAGATTTAGATTTAGATTGGGAAACTCACTCTGGTACATAGATGAATGGGGCACTGAGGTTCTCCAACTTGACACTAGAATCTTTGTACCATTATTTGTATTCTGGTCCCTAAAAGTTTAAGGATTGGTTGGATGTATTGTTAGGCTCATCTGAGTGAAAAATGGAGGAACAGAAATAACAGGAGGTGTCTCAGAGTTTCAGGGAATAGCATGAATAGAGGCCTCTAGGGTACTAGACCAGTGTATTTACTGTATAGCCATAAGCCCACTCATTAAAAGGCCATTAAGCAAATTAGAAAGTAGGGAACCACTCCTCACAGCCTGTTGTTTATTTGCAGGTCAATGTAGGCTAATAGAGCTTTTTGTTCTTCACAAACACTTCTTGTGGCATTAACAGATTCCAGTAAAAATCTAGTTCATTTATTACCATTTCAGGCTCACTGGAAGAGATAAATAGGACATTAAACATGTACAGAAGTTTAAATTGGCAAAACCCCATCTGTTCTCATCCTTCCTCTAGAAATGCAGGAGCCTACAATCTATCAGTCTTGTGGCACCAGCCAAGCAATTAAGGCTGCTGACACAGTCTTTTCAGTGACATGTTTGTGCTGAATGCAAAGTAAATTTCTGTATGCAGTGCACGTTGTATGGAAGGGGGACAAAATGACATAGGCTTTTTTTCAGCCTTTTTCCACCTCAATAGCACATTAAAACAGTGGTTGTGAAGCTAGTGTGATAGTTTGGCTTGCCCCAAAATCCAAAATTACCCAGTTTTAAAGCTGATTCCAACTCTATTGGAATAACAAATAGTTTTCTATGGAGAGAAAAATGTGGGGCAAAGTAGATAATATTACTGACATTTGAAAGCACACACCAAAACTGTCATATGACTGAAAACCACATGGCAGGTATCACATATAAAGGAGAATTCAGGGTTGAAACAGCTACAGGAATGGTTTTAAGATGGACAATTACAGTGATTTACTGTAAACCCATCAGTCCTCCATGAGATTAGTCAAAATTTTTGCATGCAGTTAGATGTCAAGAAAATCAACCATGTCCACAGTAGCAGATTCTTGCTGGCTTAATTTTTCTGACAGCTGGAATTAAAAATCAGCACCTTGCCAGCACATGAGACAGCCTCAGGAGCTGAACTTGAATAGCTCAAGTGCTAATATATTTAATTCCATTCAGGGCACAAGTAATGTCACATAGAATTATGATTTCTCAATTTGGGAACCTCTATTTAGCTTTCTGTAAAAATTTTGCCATACTCAATTAAATCATGTTTTCCTAAGAACAGGATTATGGAATACTATGCCTAATGCACCTCTATTAAGAAATAAATGATCTCAAGATGATCTTATTTGCATAGATCTGATTTGATTTCGGCATTTTAGTACCTCTAATTTTTTGAAGGAGGACATGAAATCTAGTGGGGTCACCTCTGTCAGAGATTTGCCTGTAGTTCTCTGATGATGAATTGTCAAACATAGTTAAATTTTTAAGTCTTTAGATAGAAATGTACAGAATTAGAAGTTATTCTCCAGCAGAGGGAGATGAAGGAATGGGGGTTAAGAAAAAGGTATTTGGACAAAACCAGAGGAGACACTGTGGAGGCAGGAATAGATTTACAGGCATAATCTGTGTTATTTCTTTAGTGACACAGTCATGATCCTGGTTCAGCCTCTCCATTGTTTTCTAGTACAAAGGGATGTGGGGAACAGGGGGACATGCAAGAAGCTAATTCGACTGGAAACCTACTAAGGGAAAAGTCAAAATCTCACTGATCAGGACTACTTTGAGCCACATTTGAATTGCCTTTGAACTTCATGATGGTGACAATGACAAAAAGGGAAAGTGATGAGCAAATCAGGCTGTCTGCTACTTAAGGCAGAAAAGCTTTGAGTCTGGTAGAGAGGAGGGAATGAATGGGAGGGAATGATAGGCATTTTATCAAGTTAATTTGACAACAATGCTAATTTTGTCATCTTTGCCCCATACCTAATACCAAAATAACCATCATCCTTATTAAGTGACCCATTTAACTTAGATATTTCAAGTGTCTTCCTTCTTTCATAGCTTGAAGTGAAATTGCCATCTCAGGGAGAAGTGGGAGTTATGGATATTTCAGTGGTGCCCTGACATTAGATGTGGTAATGCCTTTGGTGGGTAAGAAAGTGGAATCCATCTGAAGAGTTACTGAAAGTGGTCTACAGCTGAACAAAACATCCTAAGCTTCATTGCCAGTGAAGAGGTGGGACTTTATCAGTTGGTTAAGCCCTGGTATTTAGTGATTCCTAACTGCTTTAATGTACCTGAGATATCAGATAGGACACCAGAACTTTGAGAGAACCAAACCTTCAGCTGCCAAATGAACTCCAAAAGCAGTGTGCTAGGGCATCTCCAATAGCACTTGGTGCTCTTGTTTAGCTACCTTAACTGAGGCTGTAGTCAATAGAAATGGTGGGTTTTAGTGTGTAATTCCAGTTTTCCTAATGTAGATACCTACATCCTGAATCATATGAATTGTACCCTAAACTCTGCTGTTCTGTTGACTCAATGTCCTCCAGCTACAGCAGCATATCAGGTAATTTGGTTTAGCATAGACACCTACACTGCAGCCATCTGAATTTAGTGTGGATAAATCCTGCTTAGGCTGAAATCAAGCATTTTGGATATGTCCTTCTGCACAATGGCCAGATATAAAGCTCAGCTCTAACATCATCATCCTGCCTTGACTTACTTATATTGGACTCCTTTGTTTTCACTATTTCCTGTTATCCTTGGAGGATATCCTATGATTGATATGGAAAAGTGTAACCACTGTTGTGATTAACTTGTCTAATTCTAGGGCTTTGGCTCAACAGTATTAGTTCTTTCTGTCAGCCCCAAGTAAATATTATAAAAGATGTGCTGGAAATGATGCTGTACCCCATAAAATACTGAGATTCTGTTTCATACAAAGCACATCTCAATTGAAAATATTGGTCTTCTTAGATAGACACTATATTTCTTTCCTCTACCTTGCCATGAGCAGGCTCAGAGAGATAATGACCCTGGCCTCAGAAGGCCACATTATTCACCTTGAAGAGTAACAAGTAATGCTGTTTCCATGTGCTAACTGTACTGCTTTTGAAGTCTAAATTACCTAGCAAACATAGATGGATGAGCAAATGGTCTTCAGTGTGAACTGATTCTCCCTCCTGGAGCTTTCCATGTTTGTGTCTGTATGTATCCACATATTCCTCCTTCCTACTGATTACTAGAAAAAAAACCACTATTTTTTCTTCCTCTTAATAGTACAGTTCACCTATGAACTGAAAGATGGATACCTGATATAAAATTAATGCATTGCTATAGGGCAAAGCTTTCTGATTATTTTGAGGAAGAAGGGAGAAATGATTGAGAGTGTCAAGAGTCCCTCTTCTATTCCCTGGAGAGGGTACATCAAACATCCACACTCCCTTGCATCACTTGAATGGATATTTCAAGTTATTTTGTGGTGTTTCCACATGCTCACAAAACCCAAAGCAAGCACTAACATGCTTGTTGGTATTGAAGAGCATGTCTGGAAGAGAATGCAAACAAGAAGAGGTCCATAGCTTGTGTACAGCCTCCATTCCTATGGGTGCACCTATAGTCAAGTGCACAGATGGTTCTTTGGAAGAGCTGATGCTGGAGAAAGTGCTGGTGTTTGGATGGTCATGCACAGCAGACAACATCAGGGCACTGGCTACCCAGAGAACTGAGGTCCTTGTTTAGCACACACTGGATGGCACATAGTGTAAGTGGCACCTGTTTCAGAAGTAGGCTTGGCTCCTTCCTTACCCAGCACAGATGACTTATCCCTCTGGTCAGGTTCTGGCATGTTTCTTCTCCTGCTCTCTCCCTTAAACTCTACCCATACCCTGTTTATCCAGGACTAAGTGCCTCTCAACAGGCACTTCTGTCTATTTAACAAGGTGTACTACCCTGTTAAACTTCCTCTTCTATAGCACTTTGAAAAGGCAGGCTGGGTCTTAGTGTAAACAGTGCCCTAAAGGATGTCCCTTACTGACACAGATGGGGTGTGTGACCCTGGCCCAGTCAGGGGTTTAATCTGAGAAGACTGCTTAAAGACTTCTTTGCCTTTGACTCTACATCACAGAGTTTCTGCTTCCAGCAGGGTGGCAAATACTGTTTTTTCTCTTCTGTTTTGCTCTTCCAAATAAGTATCCTTTTAACAATCTGCAAACAAATAGAAAAGTGTTTGAAGTTCCTCAGAAGAGGACCTTGCAGTACTTATTTTCTCCCTCACACAGATGTTTGATGCCTTCAGATAGTGTCTCCTGGAAAATAAAGTGTGGAAGTGCCCTCACAGCTTTGGAAGGCATTGCTTTGCTGAGGTGGGATCAGCTGAGTAACACAGTCAACAATACCCAGAACTACCTGTGGCTGCTGCAATATATTCATCTTCCACCTCAGAAGAGCTTTAAGTGCTTTAGTAGGAGGCTTTATAGCTGTGTCTTCACCATCCTGAAAGATTTGTTTCCCAAACAATTATCAATCCTGTGAGCACAACTTTGCATCCCTGTTTCCAACCTGCATTCATGGACAGCATGTTCTGTTGGGTTTAAAACAGTGGAGTCAGCTATTCACTTTTCTTCTCGTTAAGTGAAAATATGTTAAAAAAAATCTCTTCCATGATAACACTTACACTTGGCAGCTGTCCAGGAAGCTCTGAGACTGCAAGGCAAGGTCTGCACACTGTGAAAGCAGAGCTATACATGCCAGCACTGTCAGTCCTCAGAAAAGACTCATAATTCCCAGCAATTATGCCCAACTTCTCACCCAGTTGACTCCTGGCAATTACCTTCTGCAGCATTAGTTAAATTCCCAGCCTATTCAGAGGTTGGTTTCACTGTTATATCTCAATGGACTTTTCATCACATTTATTGCAATTGTCTCCTTTGGATTTTCTCTAAAAATAATGAGGGTAAAATTGAAAATACAGTGAGAGCTCTGCTTATCAGAACATCCCTCTTATCTAAGAGCTCTGGGATCAGTTATATGACTATAAAATCTGACATGTGTTGAAAACTCAGTGCATTTATTTATAACTGTGGGTACCCATACAAATCCCCTGGCTCCAATCATGCTCAGATAAACAGCCTGAGGCTGCATTATTTTAGTTTAAAAAACATGGCTTGTTGTTCAGACACAGCCAGCAAAACGAGTCTTTGCTGCTTAATTTTCCTCCTTAAACTGCTGGGTATATTTTAGTAGGGGTCACATTTTGTTTACCCAGACTATTAGTTTGGATGAACAGGGGCAGAAGGAAAAGAGAGCTGGAGAGTGGTCTGGGTGCACTTTGAAAAGACTTAGGTGAAATTTCTTTACTCTCTTGCTCATTGTAAAGAAGCAAAGCCCAGCCCATATTGCATTAGCCTCCTAATGTTAATTATTGTGCTTTCCAGTCCTTCCATGGAAGGAGAAACACCTTTTGCATGGCCAAAGTCAGCTAAATTAATGAAAAGGTATTTTGCTGATGTCAAAGCACCTTAGAGGAGGAGAATGGGGTTTCCTGTCTCTGTGGCTATTTCTAGATCCCTTGAAAGAATAATCTTGGAGAATGTTTTCAATACCCTTAATGTGCCACATTTCTTGCCACATGCTGCTAACAAGACAGCTGCTCGAGTGTCACGTTGACAGTTTGTAGCCTGACACACTCCAGGGAGATGCTCTACTGGTGTTTGTGTTTTCAGGCTTCCTTTCTACAAAACAGAACATTTTCTGAAGCACCACGTGCAAGATTTGGTAGAAACAGAACTACTAGAAACAGGAATTCATGAAGGCTCACAGAGAGCCAAATGTTAGCATGGTCATTATGCTGAGTCCTGCTTTTTAGTTCCTACCCATCTAGCATCAAGACCAGGTCAACAAACAAGCTTTCTTTTTTTTTTTTTTTTTTTCCTCCAGAATTTCAACATGGAAAAATTTGATTTCTTAAAAATGCAAAAAATAAAAATTACATATTTTCCCCAATAGATTAAAAAATGTTATTTAGTATCATCTGCTATGTTTTTTGTACAGTAGATTTTATTCAATACTTTCTGCACAAAAGAAAGGGCTATATACAATGGTAATGTTAAGATATTAATGCAAAGGGAAATGAAAAGAATGGGTTTGCTTTATTGAAAAGAAACAATTTTGACTTTGTCAATACTAAAAGATGAAGTGATTATAGTTAATTTTATCATTTTCCTGTTAAAAATGCCACTGAAACAGGGCACATTATTTTGAAATGTTTAGATTAAATTGCACTTTCAGATGAAAAATTGTCTTGTCAATTTTATTTGTGGCTGATTTTCCTCTCCTTTTTATCTTTTTGATCCTATATATGTAAGGCTCCCAAACCATAGTTTCCACATAAAGCTATCCAGCTCTGGAGTACAGGTCTTGGTGGGGACAGCTTCAGTGTGAGAAAAGATTTGCACAGTGGACATTCCCACTATATTTTAACCCAGGCCAGCTCTATCAACTCAAATTCCTAAGTTATACTGTGCAAGCATGGACCAGGAACTCAGTCTGCAAGTAATATGCAAGTAACACTGTTATTTACACCCACTTTAGTCTTATGTGGAATAGGGGCCAGTTTCAAACAAATTTAACAGAGAGGCAGAAATTAGAAATATTATATTCTAAAGTATATTCTGAAAGCAAACAGCCTAATGGAAGAGAGAGATGTGTTAATGCCTCTGCTTAGAGAGAAATTGCTCCATAAACTGAACCCCTAGCAGAGATCAAGGGATTCCTTCAGGATCCATAAATCCAGAAGAAACCTTTGGCACTTTTTTGGTTTATGAACCATTTACCAAAAAGCATAAGTCAAAAGATTTCCCCAACTGCTTCTGTTTATACAGCAGACAGACTGGCTAATCCTGAGAGTCAGGAATGTCATATTTGTTTTTCCATAGTTGCATAAGAGTATAATTAAAATTGAACTATGAAGGGAAACAATGATGTGTGCCTAAAATTACCTTCAAAGTTTTGCTACTGCACACAATATTTAGAAGTCCAATAGGGAAGGATAAGCATGTCTCAGGGGAGTCAAATAAGCCCCTGCCATGAGCAGGGACACCTCCCACTAGACCAGGTTGTTCAGAGCCCCATCCAACCTGGTCTTGAACACAAAAAGTGATGGAGCATCCCCAACTTCCCTGGGCAACCTGCTCCAGTTTCCCACCACCCTCTTAAGGAAGAACTTCTAATTTCCAATCTAAATCTAACCTCTTCCAGTCATTACCCCTCATCCTATCACTACAAGCTCTTGTAAAATTGAGACCTCTTATATGTCAGAATAAGACAATGATATTTGTTACATAAAATCACAGAGTACTGCAAGAATGATAAGGAATAATGCTAAAACACAAGAGTTGGTGAGAAAGCATGACAGAAAAGATTAATTTTAAAGAAATGTTGTACACAGCAGCTGTGTGCTTACTCACAGAAAAACCCCACTGCAGAATCTGCAATGGCAAAAATCAACAGGCTTTTCTGGCTGTAGTTGAACATAGTTCCCTTTGTTTTCTGTGCAAGATTCTACAGAACTTTGGCATAATTTCCCAAGTGATCAGGTAGTAGACTTGAAAGAAATTGAAGAATTTTACACAGTTTTACATAAAAAGAATAATTTACATAGTTAAAAAAAAAGCATGATTCAGTCATGGAATTCATCATCAGAGGCTGTTATGGGAGGCAAATGTATACATAGAATCAAAAGGGGTTTTGACAAATTCAGAGATGAAAGATCTATCAGCAATTGTGAAGTATAATGATTCAGGTGCAAACAACTTCTCAGTCAGGTTTAAATCTCTGGGGTGCATGAAGAAGAGTGTGGGCAGCAGACTGAGGGAGGTTCTCCTGCCCCTCTAACCTGGTGAGGCCACATCTGGAGTATCGTGTCCAGTTCTGGGCTCCCCAGTTCAAGAGAGACAGGGAACCACTGGAGAGTCCAATGGAGGGTTATGAGGATTATCAGGAGACTGGAAAATCTCTCCTATGAGGAATAGCTGAGAGAACTGAGGCTGTTTAGCCTGGAGAAGAGAAGCCTGAGAGGGGATCTGCTCAATGTTTATAAATATCAGAAGGGTGGGTGTCAGGAGGAGGGGACCAGTCTCCTTTCAGTGGTGCCCAGTGATAGGATAAGGAGCAACAGGCACAAACTGGAACACAGGAAATTCCACCTCACATCAGGAAAACTTCTTTCCTGTGAGGGTGACAGATCCTGGAATGGGCTGCCCAGAGAGGCTGTGGAGTCTCCTTCTCTGGAGAGATTCCAAACCCACCTGGGTATAATCCTGGGCAACCTGCTCTGGGTGAACCTGCTTCAGCAGGGGGTTGCATGAGATGGTCTCCAGAGGCTCCTCTAACCCCTAAAATTCTGCCAATCTGTGATTCCATAATTCTGATATGTATAGGGTAATATTAATCTATATTTGTCTCATTTCTGATCCTATTTTCATTAATATCTGTTATATTCTCCTCTCAGAGTCTCAATTTTGGGCAAAAGGGACTGATGGCTGATCCAGTTGAGCAGTTCTCACACAGTTTTATTTGCAGATGTAATCCTTGGAATTAAGAGAAAGAAACAACTTTATGAACAGAGGCAGCATGACAACACTATGGCTAATTGTGAAATGTTTTCCACTAAAAAGCTGAAAATTAAGAGCTCTGTTGTTTGCTTTTTAGCAACTAAATGTTCACATTTCTGTTGGAAGCTAATTAAAGACAACAACAACAAAAAATCAATCAGATGAACCGGCAAAACTTTTCCAGAAAAAAACCACACATTTTCCTAAAAGAAATATTTTTTTCTTGCATAAAATATGAAAAACCAACCCAAACCAAAGGAATTACCATATAATTCTCAGAGATCATGCAGTCTCAGAGGGCATAACAGTGAGGAGGACCTAACAACTCAGCTTGTTAACCATTATCCTAAGCTTTTTCTTACTTTACACACTCATGATCAAGCTAATTTTGCAATGAAAATAACAGAAAATTACTTTTTATTCTCTCATCTCATGGTCTCTCCTTCTAGTCCTCACTCTACCATGCTATCCACACTGCTATGAAGCTTTAATCTGTCCTTCATGATTTAACATGAAGCCTCAGCATCCCAATTCTTTTAAAATACTTTTCAAAGAGAGGCAATTTTCACATCTCAAAGCATGCCAAAACCTGAGACTGGATGTCTGCAAACAACACCAGGTTCACTCTGAGATGAATTAATGTTATTTTATGGAAAACATGCATAAACAGGCTGTGCTAGAGCAGTAAAGCTGTTGGAGCTTATTTTCTACTTGAATTGGATTCTAGATTCTTGGTTACCTAATAAAGCATAGGGGGTGATTAAGTATTTTTTTCTGATGTTTAGGATGTTTATGAAGCTCTGTCCTGGCATGGATTCTCTAATTAAGGATGACCAAACATTGCATCTTTCTCTGAATAGGAGCATCAATAGGACCTCTCATCTCTCTGATCTCCTTTTCCCTTTGTAGGACCTGATTTTGTGATTTTGGCCTCTCTGTCAAATATGTCTGGCCAAAGTTTATGACTGGGGAAAAAAACCAGATAGGAAGACTGGAACAGTAGAAATAAGGGTACTTTTCTAGCCTTATGGTTGGCATTTCCTGATTTGTGGAGATCTACCTTTGAATTTGTTTCCTCATGAAGGAGATAAATAAGCTGATGCACGAGATTCAGCAAGAGGAAGGCATGGAAGAAGAAAGGTGATAGAGCTGGATTCCTTAGATAGATTCCTGATGGACACTGTTCCATTTAAATCACTGGTCTGGGAGCAGCTTGCTGTGAAATTAAAAAAAATGAATAAATAAATTAATAAAACAACTAACTCCCATATACCTAACCACTAACTCCCTAACCATCTGACAAAGCTAGGGAAGAATCTTTAAGAGCTGGTTGCATCACACTTTAGGATATAAAGATGACAGAATCATGCCTTGGGTTGGAAATGACTGTCTCTTTCTTCTCCAGTTGTCTTGGTTGTGATCTCTGCCAGGTGTCTCCAGAGGATAATTCAGATCAGCTGGGCTAAAATCACTGTTGGAAGCACTTCTCTGTCTTCTCTATTTGGGAAACAACTAACTAATTTAGGCTAGGCACCACAAAATTAGTTCTTCAAAGTTAGCTAACTCCTAAAGTAGTCTATGTTTTATAATGAGCTACCTTGTATGGTACACAGGAATGCACATCCTTCAGGGCAAGACATTCAAAATAGGTGCAAGAACAACAATTTATCAGCCTGTTATCTGTGACACAGAAGGAGTGCACGTTGCTATTTGTGTCCAAGTTCCCCCGAAGAAAAAACATTATAAGCAATTTATTTTGTACAGGGAGAAGTAGTGTCCTGACACAGCTTGAGGGGATGACAAGGATTGTAATATATAAATAATACAATCTGTAAAGATGAAATATTTAGAGGGATTAAAAATGCAATAAAGGTCCAGAAATAGCCTTTTTTTTTTTTTTTTTTTTGGCATGAGAAGGGAATTTTCCATTCACCTTTTTTATATATACAGATAAAATGTGAAGCCTGATTCACCACTCAATTACTGTGGTTTTAGTCTCCTATTGAGCAAAGTCCTTAAGCTTATGGCAAACTTCAAGGACCTGTGTGATGCCCCTGATTAAAAGAGCCTCTTGTGGTTTTTTGACTGTGACCTTGCTGTAAGGCAGGTCTAAAAGGCAGTTCAAGAGGTCATTGTCCTGCCTGTGGACCATGGCTTCTATGAATTTTGTTAACTGGAAAGTGAGCTGAAAAACACATAGTTTAAATGCTAGTGCACAAACTCCCCTATGCAAAGAAAGAAATAAACAGAATGAAGAAAAAGGGTTTAAAAGTAATGAGTGAACACTCTGTTAGAAAGACATCCCTGTTCATTTGGATGAATAGACCACCCTGACAACACAAGACAAACTCTTTTTAACTCCCCAAAAAAGGGAGTGAATCAACAGTCACTGTTCCACCTCTTGAGAAAATGTCACCCATAGCTCAAGAATATGTAGATGCAAAATCAAAGTTATCAAAATCACTAGTGGTAAAGATTCTACCACCCCAAAAGCAGTCTTCCCTGGTACTAATTGCAAGGTTTTATTTAGGTCTAACTAAATTTTTGTTACCCTATTTTTTGTCCCATTTCTCTCCAGTTTTAGCAAACCCATTTCCAGCTTTTCCAGTGTTCTCATTAAAGGTGTGTGTTGCAGACCTCTGATCACTTCTGGTGTGATCTTCTGGACCATCTCCAGGTGATTTATATTTTTATTGAAATTCAGTGCCCAGCAGATCTCCAACTGACAGCTTTCCAGTGCTAAGCAGAATGGAAGGACTAGCTCTGATGTCCTCCCTTCCTTGTGACAGCATGACACCCTGATTTCTGTTAAGCTCTTGATCCATTCTAATCCCCAAATCCTTCACTGACAAACTGCTGTCCACAGTGTCACTTCCTCACTTTACTAAGTTACAAGACAATAGGAAAGATCCTCTCTATCACCATCAGCTCCAGAGAAGTGAGAATCCAGCATTTAGTTGAGTGTAACATGTTTGTTGGTCTCAGTCTCTTCCTGGAAAGAATTAACTACCTCCAAGAGTAAAACTGTTCCTTCCTACAATAGATATCTTAAATGGGAAGGTGGATTCACTTTCTTGAGGAGTCAATAGTAGTTAATTGTAAGGGATCCAGATGACCAAATTGGACTAGAGAATGCTTTGGTGATTTGGGTAAGGTCAGATTAAGTCCAAACTCATAGAATCATAGAATCACAGAAAAAAAATACACAATGTAACTGGCAGACCCACCAGAGGATTAGAACATCCACCCTTCCATTTTGGCAAAGCATCACTTCCATCTCTTCCCACTCTGCAGCAGTTTCATCAAGGGCTGTGCAGTGAGGGTAGTATTTCTTTGAGCTTAACACAAGAAACAAAGGTTGGCTGCCCAGGATATATCCTATAAATGCCTTTGCTCTCTCTTCTCTCAGTCTTACTGCAGCTGGTTCTTCTTGTGCAGGGGAGGGTGGGTATCATAAACATAATGCCTTGGATTTAAGCACTCTATAAACAATGATATTCCTTTACTCAGGAAAATAATAGCCTCAGCACTGTCAAATGGATGTATTTGAAACCAGACATAGAAAATAAATCTCATTTTAGTAGTACTGAGGTTTTCTGTAGTACTTAAATCTTGGCTCCCATGGCAGCTCTCACACCAGAAGGGCTGCAGAACTGGGCCCATAGATGGCAGTCACAGGTTGGGGTTGTTCTATTATTCATTTGTAGATAGTAAATTACACCAAAGAGATGAATGCTCCATTTTATGAGGCAATAACAGTGTGGATTTTAGCAGAGAACAAGTCACTTTGTCTGGATTTCAGGCAATATATCAGGGCCCAGTTGTTCAGCTATTATTTATCATATTTTATGGATATTGCCAGATGATTCAAAACCATGATTAACACAACCCACTTCAGAACCTCTCCATTGGGTCAAAGCAAATTAGCAAGGGGCTGTTTAAGTAGGGAAAGTTCTTCCTCCTAAGATAGTAAAACAATCTTACAACTCCTTCTAAACATGCTTGATCCAACATCCCCAAAACCATGGGAAATCTCATGAAGGGACTGGTCAGGCACTTACTGGGACATGTGGTTTAAGGACTTGATTTTCTTTGACTTTGCCATAAGCTATTTCTGCTTTGGAAGTGAAAGTCATTCTACTGCTTTCACTGGCACATAAGAAGTCTGCATCTTTTCTACATATTTCCTCAAATATCTTTGCAAGTGGTATAATTCCAGCTACTCTCTTCTAGATACCCATTTCACCACTGAATTAAACATTCTTTTCAGCTCCCAGTTCACCTCAAAAAGTCTTGGATGCTCCGATGCACACAGATTTTTTACCTACAGGAAATATTGTGAATAGTTCTGCAATACTTTTGATGGGGGATACTATTATATTATTAGGAGTAATACCTTTAGCTTGACAAAAAAAGCAAACATTTCAGTCAGTGATTTCTTTCCCTTCCTTCTGTTCTTCATCCATTCTGATTCATAAATCAGAATAGGGAATTCTATGAATTATTTTTTCCCCTTGGAAATGCAAAATTTCCTTAATTTTCTGATTTTATGGTGCAGTAGAACACCTTAGGCAGATGGAGAGCAAGTCAGGTTTTTGTCTTATATTTTGGAACAACCTGGAGATTAAATTGTTAAAGATATAGGATGCCTAGACAAGCTCTGGAAAATTCAGTCTGGTTTCTGAACCATTGCAGTCACTTCACCATTTCTTCTGGGTAGACAGACAAGCTATAAAGCTTCAAGTACATGAAATAGCTCTTTGAGAACCTTTGCCACAATTACTCAGAATTAGATCAGGTTTCTGTCTCATGTGCCACATCCTCAATACAGTTTCTGAGATAGTATAGCAATGGGTTAAAAAAAAAGTCAAATTTTCTTGGTGTGTTTTGGATATATGTATATATTTTATATTATATTTAAATCTGTATTATATGTAAGTATATATAAACTTTTAAAATGTTTTTTATA
>JAOEGS010005207.1:0-26282 GCA_025447755.1 Corythornis vintsioides
TAAAATAAAATATAAAATAAAATAAAATAAAGAAAAGAAAAAAACTGAAAGGTAACATATTGGAAATTATTTAAAAGCAGCCTGAAATTTAATTTTACATCTTGCCATGCAAACCAGACATCAAGTCCTGCTGTGTCTGTGTGCTCATAGAACACAGGAAAGGCATGTAAAGATGATATAGCTCCTTGCTTACTTGTTTTTATTGCTAGAATATCTGTAACATAAAAAAAAAAATCTTTGGCTTATTTTTATTATTTATGCAATTTAGTATAGAAGACACAATAGCTTTAGAATCACCTTAGTTACTGTAAGATAATAATAATAACTGTTAACTAAGTCAATATAGCCTAGAATGAACTTGAGCTACAGTGTACAGAGACTGTCAGCTGCAACTGCCAGGATATAGTGTCTGCTGAGCATAACTGTTCTTTCCTGCTGTCATTTCAGCTGCTTTTGGCTGCAGTCCGTTAGGACCATTGCCAATTAAGGCAATAGAAAATCCTCCATTAATATAAATGGGCTAGCTAATACTCAGATTATGGTTATAGTTCAGTTAGTATACACATTTGACACGAAATGAAGATGAAAAATGATGCAAAAAACACATCTGTCCAGAGATATGAATACAAAAAAAGCTACTATTTTTTTTTTTTTATTGAGAAAGCTGATGTGCTCTTCTTTTTCATTGATATCATGCAGATTTTCCAACCCTGAGAGCAGGCCTTTTCTCAACAACACTGTCTCTGTCAGGAACAAGCTGTAGGAAATCTTTTTATCTCTTTCTCTGAAAAGATGACTAGTGTCATGTAGGGGAAGAAACTATTGATGCAGCATGTCTTGATGTTAGCAAGCCTTTAATACAGTTCCATTTATGTTCTCAGAAAAGAGCTTGTAAGAAAGCCTGTAAGCTAAATGCACATTAATATGTTAGCCTACCTGCTTCAAGTGAGAAGGTCATGCAAGTCAGGTCACAGTCTGTCCCAAGACTAGTCTATTTCATACCTTTATCAATGACTTGGGTGATAGGGTAGCATGTAGATCATGACCAGATGAGATTAACATTTAAAAGAAATTTGAACAATTGTAGGAACAGTCTGAAAATGATAAAATGTAAAGTATAAAGGACAATGTTAGAAGGAAAACTGACAGACTCACATAAAAATGTGGAATAGTTGAGATATGTGTTGGGGGTTTTTGTGGCTCAAAAACTGAAAGTGAAGAGATATTGCTGCCAAAAAGGATCTACTCAGTCACCAGCATCACCTGTCTTTCCCTCAGTTGCAGGGCTAATGAAAATGTGCTTATTTCTTCTTTCCCCCTTTCTCACCTATTATTTCCTCTTCAACCCATTCTGTAGGTACAACTCCATGAGTTTTGCACTAGACAAGTCTCCAATTGTTCCTCTCCATAGGAGCTCTTCAAAAGGAGTTCCTTCTCCAAGGCTTGTAGGAAACCCCAGACCTACCAATCCCAGAAAGACTTCTCCTAGGAATTTATAGAAGCCTGGCTTTCTGTAAGACTCTCACTGTTTTCTTAGATATTCTCCTACCTAACTTCTTGAAGAGTATGTCTTTACATTTTCTATGGGATAATCCCAATCATAAATACCTTTATCCTTTCTGAGCTTTCAAGATGTCCTTTTCTGAAGAGCTATCCTCTTTTGTTGCCCAATGAGTTATTTCCCAGATGGTTTAAGGCCCTCTATCAGTTCCTTAGTACTCAGACCTCTTCTCTCTTCTAGAGTCCCTCTTGTTCACCCTTATAGAATCAATGTACTTGTTCTTCTCCTTAGTCAGTTTTCAACTGACGAGCCTGTTCTTTTTGACAGCCAACTCTTGCCTGACAAGGCAGGCACACTTCAATGAACCGTTCTGGCTAGGATAATGCCTATAAGAGCAAAAAAAATTGCAAGATAGAAAATTATTATACTCTGTAGAGTACCAAAGGCCTCCAGTTGCAGTTTAAACAGCTCATTTTCAGAAATGTATAGAAAGGATGGGCATAATTCTATGAAGGATCACCATAATGATAAAGTTTCAAAAAATGAGGTACACAAATAGACTAAAATAAACTTGTCTTTTTCTAAAACTCGAATAAAAGGCTGTGTAAAGCAGTCTGCAAAGTTATGGAGTGTGTCAAGAAAGGTTCACAATTGACTATTGAAAAATAAAGTAGTAATTGACCTAATTTGCATTAAGGGACATTTAGGCTAGATAGCAGGGACATCTCAGCATACCACACTTTATTCAGTACCCCAGGAAGGCATACCTCAGCAGGATACTAGAACCTCAGTCTCAAAGGGTTTTAAGGATGTTATTTTGATAGGTTCAAGAAACACATAGCCTCCTGACCCTGTCTCAGAGGAGTTGTATTGGTTAGATAGCTTCCTGAAAACCTTTTCTGTGCTGTTTTCTTTGATTTCCTAATAGAACTCTCAAACACTGGTAACAATGCTAAGGGTGAGATTCATAGCTGTCCAGAGGTTTTACCTAGCAGATCATCAAAACACAGCAACAGTGAGTGACAAAGGCAGTAAAAGACCTTGGGGCAGGGGAAGAAGTTAAAGAAAAAAATGTTTATAGGGAGAGAAAAATAATAATTCACCAAGTAAAAAGAGCAATCTCCAAACGTTTACCAGGTTTACCAGAGAAACTGAGTGTCCATTTCGGTCTCCATCAGTTACCTGCACAAAATGGTTGATACAATAGGGGAAGGATTCCTCCCTCTTCAGCACGGACAAAAAATCTCTAAACAGAGAAGAGGTATTTCATGTTTACCAAGAGACCAAGCCAGTGAGAAGGGCATAGCATCACCTTTTAAGAGTTTTTTAAAGGAAGTTCAACTTTCCTAAGCAAAATTTTCCTATAAGTTATGCATCTGGCCTGAAAGCATTACTTCAGTTAAGTCTTTTTTTAGTCTGATGATGTTAACTTTGTTTCATTAAACACAATCAACAGTGACAGAAGACTTGGTATTTAGGTAAATTTCCCTAAATTGTATTGAGTTACTACTAATATCTGAGACAGAGAAGTCCACCTGTTTTGTTTTGTTTTTTTTTTTTTATTTATTTAATACTACTTCCCCCAGTAATGACAAACACGTCTAGAGCAGTAAGATGAGCACTTAAGATTTCCTTTCATAATTAACTCCTTGTAATTTTGGCCACTAGTGTTTAAACTTAGTTTTCTTACTCCCAGCAAGATAAGAGTTATCTTAAAGAAAGCAGCATAGGTGCTCCTCACTCTTTTGTACCACAGGAGGCTATAGAAGCAGTTCTTTTGCCTCTTTTCCATTTTATCTGGTAGTGACCACATCCAACCTACATTATTATTTAGAGATGTGAAATAAGAAGAGGAGTGGCTATTTATTTATGAGAATATGACTCTTTAGTAATCAAAAAATAGGATGACATTGCTTTTCTAACTTCTTAGTAGACAGCAGTGCAATTCAAACCATTTCTCTGAGCCCTAAGTCACAAATGCTTATTCTACTTCATCTAATTGCATTGTCTTCTGTCTTCCACTTTTGCTTCTTCCTCACTGAGACAGACAGTACTGTTAAACTACAGACACTGCTTTCCCTTTTGTTTAGAATCCAGAGAAAGTCCTCGTTATCTCCTGTCAATGTGCCATTTCACCTTTTCCATGACAATTTGTGACATGGGAGATGTTTCCTAGCTCTTCGGTATGACCAAACAAAGATAACAATAAATTACTCTACCACTCTGATTAAAGGAGGTTCATTTCTGCCTCCGATCAGGTCCAGAGAAACATGCCAGCTAGATCTATCCTATGTGTCCTCCATCAAGGGAACTTAAGGAAATGCTCAGAAGATAAAAAAGCTGTTTTCACACAAGGTAAAAATCCTAGTTACATTGCTGTAGCAGACAATCACTAATCACAGCGTTCCCAGGAGGAGCTGAATCCCCAGCACATCTAAGAGAGCAAATCTATCCATGCATTGCACAGCGCTCAGGCACCCTGTGACAGAGAACACTACAACAACTCTGAACACTGGTATTTTGACTCTCTGCCAAATGCACAAATAAGCACTACAGAAAGATAGGAGCACACATCCATGTAATGTGGTTGATTGTAACCCATTACTTGCATATCCCCAAGAACATTGTGCTTCTTCCATCCACTGATTAAAGAAGAGTGCTGGATAATAAATGCTGTTGGAAGCCATTGAAAAATCAGCAGGTTGCTGTGACACAATGAACTATAAATGAAAACAGATAATGCTTCCACGATAACAACAGTACGAATGGAAGAAACAGTGTGGAGCAGAGAGATCTGTATAGGTGACTGGGAGAAAAAAAATCAATTAGAAAACTTAAATTTGGTATTTTCACTAAATTCTCTCCAGCCTTTAAATCTACCAGAGAAGCAGCATGCTGCAACATTAATTCTAAATGATTGCAGCTCTACAGATGCCATGTTGTTTCTGTTTTTGTATACAACAAAACTGACCAGACACTCAAGACTGATAAATCAGGCTTCAGATCCATGAATCCATACACAAATACACACAAATATGTCACCAGATAGAGTAGGCTATTAATTCACAACTACTCTCTGATTACTACCTAAGCACATGCTCACTAAGAGAGCGATTAAGCACCACATACTAACAGGACAGGTAAAAATCTGCCTGGGGGCACATACCCACTGAGTAGCCAGAGTGCTACTCTGAGCCCATACCCTTAAAGTCCACGTGAACTAAAATTTGCTTGATAGCACACAGTGAGTGAGAGTCGTCAGTCATCAGTGTGTTTAGTACTTTAAATGTAACATGGGCAGTTCTTCCTGCCCATCCTTTCCATTTGATCTTCTTGACATTTGTGACTTCTACTCCTCCAAGGAGTCAAAGTACTTAAGGTACTTTTTAAATTAAAAATGTACCACTACAGGGGCAGCCCCTGCCCAAGCTATTACAGGTAATCTAAATTAATTCCTTTTGTAAATAACCACTCTGGAAAGAAACTGGGGGGACTCCCATGCTGGAACTTGGTGAAGGATAAGGATATCTGAAATTTTTAAGTGGCTGTAGAAGAAAGTACTGAACAAAATGTGAAAATGAATACAAACATATCTCCAGTATTCCCTGAGAAGTTCTAAGAGAAAACAAGGATGAAATAGAGGAGGTGCCAATAGTGGTGGTGGGTAACTGGTTAAAACTGCCTTGGTATCTCACAGCTTGATGGTGCAAAAAAGACACTGAATTTTGAGACCTTAGGAACTCTAGGGTAAAAAACAGGTAAAGCTGATGTCTATATTAGGCAAATGAGTAGAATTACTAATAAAGAATTACTCTGGATAAATACAACCTGATTTGGAAGAGCCACTGTGGCATTTGCAAAGGGACAACTTCCCTTACAGACATCTGAAGTGGCCAAACAAACATTATAATAACAGGTTTTGTGGTTTCTGTTTGACCTGCAAGTCTGTGTCTTGGAGCACCTGGCTTGGCAACAGTAAGAGCTGTTGAAAGAAATGAAGAACTAAATTAGGACTGGACTGCAATTTTTTTTTTTTGTCAAAACATTAGTTTATGGAAAAAAAAGAGAGTTTGCAAAGCCAATTGCAATTCAAAAGGTTTTTACAATAGGTTACTAAAGCCCTAAATGTTTCGTTTTGGGGATAATGCCTCGCAATTTTATCACTAGTGAACACTCATATCACCATTAGGTTAATGTTAAGTTCCAGTCTAAAATTAATACTAAAGAAGAGAAAAAAAGAGCATTTATGAGCTTCATGTTTTACAAGCTAAGACAACTATATCCTGATCATCCCCTAGCCCTGAGCCATTAATCACTGTATTACAATTTAGAGAGATCTAATTTCCCCTCACTGTCATCTTTCAGGTTCAACTCTTCAATCAATGTCTTGAAGTACCTGTACAAATCAGCTAAACAGTCTTGTCTCCCCTTACAGAGATATTTGCTATTGTATTGATCAGGTCTTACAGAGCCTATCAGCATTTTGCACATAAATTGGGCCTACAGTCTGACAAGTCAGTAAATTGGGGCAATAGATCCTCAAAGCAGCCATACCTTTTTCAATCAGGAAACATTTCACTCAGTTATTTCCCTTTCTTTCTCTCTTATTAGTTCCTTTATCCTGCTGCCACAGCTCTATGTGGTTTAACAGTCATGGTGGAGAAGCTGCTGCCTATAGGGCAGGTTTCTGATGAGGATGAAGTATATATATTTACCTTATCACACTAATGAGTTAAAGAACTTAGAGTGCATTCCTCATTTAGGGTAAAAATGCAGATGTTGCTCTCTTAAAACACTGCGTGAAGTTCCTCAGGGCAAAACATTCACAGTAACTATTTAAAATCATTGAACAATGTAGGGTTAAAATATCTTTCCTTGGTTCCATGTGTAAATTAGCATTTGTTGATGCCAGTGTCAGGGTTGAGCATAAGGTTTTCTGGATATGTTACAGTATAAGGAAAAACATTAAGAAGAGCTGTCTGCCTTTCTCCTTTATGGGGAGAGAGTTAAAAAAAATCATCATTATATGCCAGCAGATGGCTACAACTCATTACTGTGTAAATGTACAGCATGGAAAGTGGAATGACAAATTAATTAGCATTCATCAGGCATACATAACAGAAAATGATACGTACTCATGATATTTCATTTCATGTCACATTAATAGAGTACTAGATAACTGACAAAATGTGTCAAACTAACCACAGCTTTCACTACAGTAATAGATAAACTGAAAATTTCACTCACATAGAGATTTTATTGCCTTACAGATACTGTGACAGAGTAGGTAGCTGTGCACACACACACACCTCTCCAGCAATATTTACTAACTTACCATACTGTTAATTTCACTGTAAATTATTTTCACACAAGGCTACTTTAGACCTTAGCCCAATAAATTTCTGATGAAACCATAGCTCACCCCTATTTAATCATCATCTTATCTCCCTGGCATCTGGCTGCACAGAGAAACCCACTTTCTCCAGACAGTCCATGCAATGGGAAAGGGGTCACAATTCAGCGTGTTATGAGAGAATCTCACAGGTAAAACCTATGTAAAATGACTGCCAGATCTTTAGTTAACAACTTTAAAAGACTGGCAACAGTGACTTGGATACTTTTGATGTGAATCTCGAGTTTTCTACAGCTCTATTACCTCTATGAAAACCCGGGGGTTTTTTCAAGTAAATACCACTGCACAATTATTCCCAGTTCAACATTGGTCTGACATTCTGGGGTATGAGAACAGCACAGGTTTTCACCACATGCTCACCGATGCTGTTTAAATATTACATTGATTTCATCTTTATCAATCAAGAAGAAAAGCACAGACAGAGGCAGTCATGAGCCATCAAAGAGATGGGATGGAAAGAGATTTGGTTTGTTTTCTAGTGTTTATTTTAAATGATAAATATACTCTTCCATTTAATACACTGCTGCTTGAAGTCTCATACAGAGAGCATTCATCATGTGGCTTCTAAAGATCTATGTTCTTCTAATAGAAAAGGAATTCAGTAGTAGGGAGAGACTCTACAGGACTGGGTTATGCCAGGGACAGGTGAAATAATCCCCGTGCTGGGACTGGTGAAGAGCAGCTGTTTACAGAGTAATAATTGGGAACCAGTCTTACTACAGATGAACAGTGGGTGACTCTAAAAAGAAACTACTAGATACACACTGACATGGGTATTAGAAATTAACCTATATCCAAATTTTCTAGCAAAATTGCTTGATGGAAAAGAATAAATATGTATTAACTTAATAAAACATCCAACACACTCAATAAAATTGCATTTAACAGAAATACAAATAAGAACTCTTAAAGAAACATATACTGACTCTCTGTAGTGCCATTTTTCCAGTCAAGCACAAGCATGATTGAATAAAATTCCCTGCTGGTTAAATGGGAAAGAGAGCAGTTCAAAATAATTTTTCCCCACAAGCAGCAGAAATAGCAAAGCCTAATTTTCTATGAGCTTGTACCCTTTGCTACTGTGCCCCTGGGTATTGTAATAACTCCACTGTTGGACCCATGCCCCTTGTGATACCATTATGGGCTGAGTGGCTACACATGCTGGCATGGTGTAGCCGACGAGTACTAAGGTGTTGTTCTTAAGTTGGTGTTCTGCTCCCAAACTGAACATGTGGGAGCACAGCTCTGCTCTCTTTCCCCCACATCTGGGACCAAACTACAGGTTTTCTTCTCATGAGCCACTACTTTTCACAGTACCTTTAAGTAACTTTCTTTGAGTTTTCTGTGCCTCAATATGTGCTTTTCACATAGAGCAAGAGTAAGTAGGGAGGACAAATATTGTGATTCCATAAACTTATTTTCTTGGGAAAAGACAGAGAAAAAAAAATAAATCTGTCAACACACCTGAAACCATGAATACAGTAAATGGACACTGTTAGCTCCTTTCACCATGGAAAATGCTGTGGTCAAAGGACTAGGAACAATCTGGGGATTTCTAATTCTTTTACAGTTACATTGGAAGCAAGACAGATGTTGACAGCAGCTCATATCAACATGGTTTAAATAATAACGTATGGGAAGCATTACTGCTCAATAAATATTTTGGTTTGTACCCAAAATAGCAGCTTGTCCATGGGCATCACTGCCAGATACTTCTGCACTGTTAGATTAATATTCATCTGTATAGGTTATTAATAACAAAGCTGAAATTTAAATAACCTGTACTGAATAGAAACACTTTGAAAGTCAAGAAACCTGGAAGCAGGATAGAAGTTGTCTAAGCAGGTTTTTATTTCACTTATGCTAATTTTTCATAACTACTAAGCATAATATCGAGGAGACTAGAAACCCATTATTTTCATGTTAATGCTCAAATGACCTGGCCTAGTTATAGGTAAGAAAAATAAATGCAAGGCAGGAAGAATGCAAAGATTGTTCAAACAGATAGAGAATTGGAATATAAATCAGCTACTTAGCATGGCTTATGCAAATGACCTGTTACTTTGTTAACAAGATTACAAGTTTGTTTGATAAAGGCAACCACTGCTTCAATATACTTAGATGTCCTAAGGCACTTGAATTAGTAACAAACAATGTGCTCATTAAAAAATAATCACTTTCCTATATCAATAAAGCACATAAATAACAAATTAGGCATTGCTGCAGTGATCTTAAAAGTCAGATCCAGAGGGGAGTCACTGCAAAAAGTGCTTCTGGTGAGGTGACAGGCACTCGGCAGCAGAGCCATTTTCATTTACTGCCTCACTTTGAGGAAGAGGCTCCTTCCTAAGCAGCCACTCACTACTTTTGTATGGCTTACAGGCTGCATCAGCATCCCCTTGTGGATACCCACACAAACTGAATCAGAAAATGGATTCTGTTTAAAAAAAATCTAGTTAATACCTTTCCCTCAAAAATCAGAAGGCTTATGCAGCTTTTGCCTCTGGGTCAAAATCAGAGGGGTTGTCTCCAAGGGACATCTGTTACTGACCCCCAGACCATGACAATGAGACTAATGAAGCAAGCTGCAGGTCAACAAAACCTGATTCTTAGGGGAGACTTTAATTACTCAGACATTTGCTGGAAGAATAATACAGCAGTTCACCTGTCACCCATCAAGTTCCTGCAATTATTAGAGGACTCCTTCCTCATACAAATATTAGATATACCAGCCAGGAATGGGGTGCTGCTGGACTTGCAGCTCACTAGCAAATAAAACATGCTCTGTAATATCTTGGTTAGTGAAGTGACAGCTTCGGCTGCAGCAATCACAGTATTGTGGAGTTTGGGATACTGCTGAGAATGCTGAAGGGTAGTTCTAAGATAATGGTTCTAGACTTTAGAAGAGTGCAAACTTCAGCTTGCTCAGGGCTCAGCTTGAAGGGATCTCATGGGAAGCTTCCATGGAGGATGAAGGAGCCAGTGAGTGCTGGGAGTTTTTCAAGCACACTCTCCTAGATACACAAAACCAGTTCATCCCCTCTAAAGGCAAAGGGAAGTAGGCTGAGCAAAAGACCCTTAACTGTAAGAAGACTGGAAGAAGGCCAAAGTCACTCCCATCTACAAGAAGTGTTAAAAGGAGGATCCAGGTAATTATAGACCCATTAGTCTCACTCTTGGGAAAGTTATGGAGCAAATCCTCCCACGGACTATTCTAATACTGAAGCCTGTGATTGGAAAAAGCCAACATGGATTCACCAGGGGCAAATTGTGTACAAATGTTTGTACTAGAAAAGCAACAAAGTAGGAAATATACAAAGTTGGAAAGAAAAAAAAAAAAGTAGAAATTGATATAAAATCACCACTCCTATAAAGTGCAGCTTTGATCAAAGGCCTGATGCTAAATACTAAGGAGAACACAGTATTTACACAGTGTGATCTGGGCCATTTGTGAGGGGCTGGGTTTATTACAAGGAAGAGTATTCCAACATTTCCAAAGCAAATTTACACCCATAAACAAGGTTAAGAGGTCATTCCTTAGGATGGCTCTGGGAAATAAGAGTCCTGAAGAGGACTAAGACCCAGAGCAGGTGTACAGTGCAGAGCCTCTGAATGCTCTAGCAATCGTAGCTAACAAGCCTTTCTGATGAGTGAATAGCAGAGTAGCAAGTGAAAATAAAGACACTATTTTACCTTTAGAAGTGTCACAGATTACATGGTTACAAGATTGCAGCCTGTAGTACGCCCACATTTCTAAAAGTATAGTTAAAAATTAGAGAACACAAAAAACTTGCAAGGATTTCTCAAAGATGGGAAAAAAAAAAAAAGATTCCTACTACAAGGAATTAAAAGACAGAGGAAAAAAAAAAATAAAAAATCTGTCAACATGAAAGAGGTTGAGAAGTGATATTGCAAGGCTTAAGTACTTTCATGGGGCAAAAATACCAGGTCCCCAAAGTCTCCCTGACTCAGGTAGAGGCAAGCAGAACAAATGGGTAGAAGCAGGAGCTTAGCAAGCTCTAAACCACAAACATTTGTCTGCTTTACCTTTTGAGCAAGCTATGGAAAGGGAGAGATTATTTTCCACCTCCTCATGTTTTCAAACCAAGGATAAATGCTTTTTGGGAAAACAAGCTTTAAACAATCTATGTATTTGATTCTACAAAGAACATGGAAGGAAATGAAATTGTTTGTATTAAAGAAAAGATACTGAACTAACTGACCTAATAGCCTTTCTTAAATTAGCCTGAACAGGAGAATAAAGATTTTGGTGTTCTACCAGAACATCCAAGAGAAAGATGAGAACTAAATACCCATTTAGCAATTAAATTTAAAATACACATTTCAGGAAGCCTTTTAGCTTGATAAGTCATGAAACTAAAGCCCTTTTTCCATTCAAAATGTGTCTCCTGAGCAATAGACCCAGCTGACCAACACCTTTCCTAGACCAGGATGTGCCTAGGGCCAGTTTCAACCCTGACAGAACCCATATTGCTCAAAAGACAGTTGACTTGCATATTGAGCCCTGCCCAGACCAACACTTTGAAAGCTCTGTTTCTTCAGTACACACTTTTCAACTTTGTGGTTGAGTAAGTTTGCAAGTGAACTCTAGACCTGCAGGGAATCACAGGCCTACACAAACAAACCAAAGTTCAAAGAGAGATAATGGCCCGAGCAAAGGGCAGAATGTGGATGCAGGGAAAAAAAAGGAAGAAAACAGGATAAATCAGGTCTACAGTTGGAGACCTGAAGGATCTTGTTCAGCAGTTGCTGCTGAGGAAAACAAGCATGAGGTACCTATTTTCAGTGTTTATGAGAGAGTTGCCTGGCTATGTTCTCTTTGCTGGAATCTTTATGCCCGTGACTTTACTCCTGCTGCTGCTAATTGCCTACTTCAGGATCAAACTATTAGAAGGTGAGTCAGTGAGTCTCACTTGGGGCAAGTGAGTGGGGAGGCAGACAAAACCTCTTGTTCAACAGGCTACTGCTAGGCTTGTATTATTAAACTGAAGAGAACTATGATCATAAACAATTTCTGTGAAGTGTGTATAATTTTAGTTATGTTCATTTACAATTTGAAAAAAATGTTACAGGAATTTGTTTAGAACTGGGATTGAATCCTCACTTAAAACTCCATGGTTTTATATACCATACTATGGAAGATTTTACTATGTTACAGTATAGAAAAGGCAACCAAAATATTAACATAGGTAAAGTACAGATCGTTTTCCTCTGTGCTTTCATCCTACAAGTATTCAAGTGAGACAAGTGACAACAGTTGCACCCTATAAGTAGTTGGTTAATGAGCATAGGTCTGTATTACTTCAAAGTCAAGTATTTGCTTTTACTTTGTACATTTGCCATGTTGCCTGTTCTAATTTAAAATCACCTTATACTCACTTCAAAAAAATCTATCTTTGGAGTAATATCAAAACAAGAAACATTCCTCTGTAAAAAAAAAAAAATTCCCCTGTAAACTTCAGATGCTTTTTGGTACAGCTTGGTGAGAATCTTGCTTGGAACACTAGTCCACAACGTATACACCACAGGTTTCAGCTTCAGCAGCTCAACCACAATCTCAGAAGCAGATACTTGGCTAGGGCAGACAGGACAATCCTGATCACAGGGCTCCTGCAGATAAGCTGAGGCTTTCACCCTGAGCTGACCCAAGGTGCATCAGCCCAAAAGAATGCAGCTAGTTACCCACTGGTGCAAGCTTAGAGAAGAACCCTTACCTAGATGCCAGATCAAACACTGTAATTTGTACATTCATTAGGTTAGCTCTCTCCTGGAGTCTTCTGAAAACTGGGCAATTTAACACAGTTCCAAAAGTAAGAAAGGCCACATATACCCAGAAATGAGTTCACTTCCTAATTTGTATAACACCCCTGGGCATTTAGATCTGAGGCTTTAAAAGAAAGGAAGAGCGTTTGCATACAAGCATACATCACAAGTTACCTTCAGGCAGCTAAAACTCAAAACATTTGCTGTAAAATATGTACTTTCAGATGCCGAATTAACCAACTAGGGAGGAGTGTTCTGTGTGTCTAACCCAGCTCTGCCTTTGGTTATAAATTATTTGTAGAGCAAGGTGCTGTTTTTCACACATGAATAAACAACAACAAAAAGTGGTGCATTGCCAAAGCATCTTGCAATCCCATATCTATGAGGGACTAGGAAGTATTGAGAGCTCGTTCTTGAAAAAGGTTGAAATGAAAGCCAATAAATTTGGATAAAAGCAAGGATACTCCCTTTCAGGAAATAAGAATCTCTGTACCCATCTGTGATAGGCAGACATTAGTTATTATGAAATACTACTGAGATAGCAGTGGGCTCATTCTTACCTCGTGATGCTTTTCAATTCAAGCGAAACAGGAAAAACAGGTGGGTTTCAGATCCCATCAGTTCAGGTATTTGGCTGAGGCTCAGATAGTCAAGCCAAAGAGCCCACCTGAAAAAAGCTGCAGATAATCACATTCATGCTGCATGATCCTCTGGTGAAATAAACTGGCCTGCCTTCCTCCCTAGCTGAACTTTCTGCAGGTCTGCAAATAATCTGCAGAACCAGATGTTAAATCGTGCTTCTCTTTAAAGCACAGAATTTAAATTTTGAAGTGAGTTTAAGTAAGTAACTGTTTCCTAAATTTTCAGAGATTAGCAATCGAGACTTTAAGAGAGAGAGAGAGGAATGAAGTACCTGGCAGACTAATTTGCCAAAGGAATATTGCTTCTGTGCTTCTCTTTATCGTAACTGAGAAGGATGCTTGAAGGGAACCATCTTGCTGTTCAGTGCCTCAGGGAAGGAGACTCTCTGTTTCCAGATCACAGGTGTTGTGGCTGAAACTCTCAAGAGGATGCAAAATAAATTAATGTCTTTAATACTTTGGGCATCACAGTTCCAGCTCTATGTCTAAGCCTTTATTCTGCTGTATCTGAGATTGCCAGAGTCCAACCTACCACTTAGGCCTCCAGCCAACTCACAGAAATCATCCCAAGCAGCTCTCCCTGTACAGGCAAGCAGAGCCAGCTTCAGTTTAAGAGCATCAGGTGAGCGAAACGACTAACCACAGATAAACCTGAGAACAGGCTCCTTTAAATGCCAATCCTCCCTGTCTGCAAAAGCCTCAGAAATCCAGCAGCTTTCTGTGCCTGTTGCCTTAGATCTCTTAAGAAAAAAAAATAATCAATCAAATGCATTACTAAAAGCAAGGCTGCCTTGTTTCATTGTCAAGTAAGCATTTTGATTTTCTCTGTCTAGAAAGAGAGAGGGTCCATGTAAATATATAAAAACCCATCTTAGCATCATCCCTTCAAGATTCCTTACAGATAAAATTAAAAACAAACAAAACAGCACACATTTCTCCTGAACAACTAGAAATGTGTCTTTTTCTTTCTTTTTCTCTGTTTCTTCATCCTTCTACAAATATCCTCCAAGCCTCTGACACCACCATCCTGTTCTGATGAATAGATATTTACACATATCTGAAGGTTGGGTGTCAAGTCAAAGGGGCCAGTCTCTTTTCAGTGGTGCTGTGGGATAGGACAAGAGGTAATGGTAGCAGGTGAAACACAAAGTTCCACCTCATCATGAGGAAAAATTTCTTTACTGTGAGAGTGACAGAGATTGGAACATGCTGCCCAGAGAGGTTGTGGAGTCTTCTTCTCTAGAGACTTTCAAGACCCACCTGGAACTGTTCCTGCAAGGCCTGCCCTGGTTGTTCCTACTCTGTCAGGGGGGATTGAACTTGATCATCTCCCGAGGTCCCTTCCAACCCCAAACGTTCTATGTGATTCTATGATTTTATTCTGATTGAAAGCTGGTGAAGGCAAACAAGAATAGCATATTTCTGGTTGATAAACTGAGTCTGTATCTAGACACAATCTCATCTCTCACAGACTTTCTTCTAGGAGCATGGGCAAGCTGATGCTAATGTGCTATTTAGGCACCTTCAATTTAATACTATTAGTTCTTACTAATATATGCCATCATCCACTTATTTCTTTATTAAAATTCACAATAGGAGATTATCATATTCTTATGGAACACTGTTTTGTTTGGTTTATTTTTCAGTTAATGAGGAATTGGCTATGTTGGAAGACTCCAGAACAGTCCCCCTCAATTACCATGGCCAGTGGCAGAAACCCGGAAGATCTGGTCGAAAAGAGAAAAAATGCAAGAACTGTGGGTCATTTAAGGGAGTTTCACATTTCAGGAAGCAAGCTTAAAGCCAGTACTCTGCTCTGCAGGTTTAAAAATAACCAGCTGTAGATAAATACCACGGAGGAAAACAAAACAGAAAGAAATTGGTTCCGTGCAGTACAAATGACACAGCTGCTGCTGTTCATAAAGGTCTTGTAGCAGTCTTGCTTTCTCATATGCAGCCAAACAAGCAGTACTTTATGCAACTCATTGGACACTGGAGACCTTACAGTTCCCTCGCATGACACGGGATTCTGGGGGAGGGAAAGCAACTCACTCACTAGCTCTTCCCCAGTCTACTGAGAAGAAAGCTACATAACAAATTCCTGATAGAGCTGAGCTGGAGCATACAAGGAAGACAGTCTTACTATACTGAAGATGCATAAATAGCAAGTTCATATCGAGCACTGACAGCTAGGAAATTGAGAAGGGTGATGAAGAGGAACTGACTTCTTTCTCTTAGCTTGTACACTTTGGGAAAGATGGTAGGTTTTTGTAAAGTATGCTTTCCATAGAATTTGGAAGCAATATTTAACACTGATGGGAAACAAAAGGACTTCTCTCTTTTACTGACTGTGGAAAACACTTCCTGTGTTTGATCTTGCTACCATTACCTCTTGTCCTATCCCAGGGCACCACTGAAAGGAGACTGTCCCGTTCTACTTGACACCCTTCAGATATTTGTAAACATTCATAAGATCCCCTCTCAGTCTTCTCCAAGCTAAACAGCCCCAGGTCTCTCAGCCTTTCCTCTTCCAGTCCCTTCATCAGCTTCGTAGCTCTCTGTTGCACTCTCTCTAGTATTTCCTCTTTTCCCTCTTGAACTGAGACGACCAGAAGTGGACACAATATTCCAGATGTGTTGTTACCAGTGTAGAGGGGGAGGAGAACCTCCCTTAACATGCTGTCCACATTCTTCTTTATGCACCCCAGGATACCACTGGCCTTTGTGTTCACAAGGGTGCATTGCAGTTCTATGGATAACTTACTGTTTACCAGGACTCCAAGGTGCTCTCCATGGAGCTGCTTTCCAGCAGGTGAACCCCTAACCTGTACTGGTACATGGTTTTGTTGCTCCCCAGGTGTTGAACTTCATGTTTGCCTTTGCCCAGCAATCCAGCCTGTCCGGGTCACACTGGATGGCAGCACAGCCTGCTGCTGTGTCAGCCACTCCTCTCAGTTTGGTATCATCAGCAAACTTGCTGAGGGTGCTCTCTATCCCCTTGTGCAGGTCATTGATGAATACATTGAACAATATTGGACCCAGTACTGACCCCTGGGGAACACCACTACTTACAGGCTGGCAGCTGGACTCTGCACCAAATTCTAGCCATTCAGTTATTTTCTATGGCCAAACTAAAAGCTGCTATTCAGCTTGAGTTATCAAATAGAATACTTTCACAAGAAACACTTGTTCTTGTAGTTGCTTGTCACTTTGAACAGTGGATTTTTTATGTTGATTTTTTTTTAGCTTTCTGTTACCAGAGTTGATTGCTTGTCCTTTATGAACCTTAATCTAGGAAGTAACCTGTAGAACAATTGCAACATGTATGATGAATCCTTAGGTGATCACAATTAACTATAAGGATGTATTAAGTATCTTTGTGTAGGCCCCACTATGAAGTTGTTGCATGGTGTATTTTTACTCTAGATATATAATAAAGTAACAATGAAGACTCATCAGAATTGCACAATATTCCAGAACACTTGAATAATTATGTACAACCAGAATCTGTAAAAATCATCTCTTTTCAGGATTGTTCACATCACACCTGTGGCTTATCTTTTTCTGTGTGATGGTGGTTGATTAGTTAGTACATGTTTAATCAATGGAAGTGATACCTAAGTTCTGCTGACCTTAAAGCACTATTAATTTTTTCCCAACAAAAAGTTCTGTTTAGTATTGAAAAAATGCAGCTCTCAATGAAAGTAATAGTTTTCATGTATATTATATTTGCAGCTTTAAGGATTAAACACAATTGCAATAAAACCCAGTATTGATCTAGTGTCTTAACAGATCAGAAAGATCCAAATCATTAAGAAACCACAGGATGGTTAACACTTTCCTCCCATCAAACCAGTTCAGCAACTAATACTACACCCTACCAAAAATACACAGTTTTGTCTGAAGAATACAATATGACATCCCCCTAAATACATTTATCTCCATTTTGACCACCACTTACACATCCCAAACTTGCTACTTCCTTGACAACCATCCGTGCTCCTGCACGGTGTTGTGACAGTGTGGTAGGTTATTGGGCTGGATGGGGTTCTCTTCCCCTTGTTGATAGGCAGAAAGTCTCTGCTGTTGAAGAGAAGCAGGTAAATTGGTTATTTGCTAATTTATGGGCAAAGAATGCCTACATGCATATAGAAATCAGCATCTTGATTACTGATTTCTTATGTTATCCAAATTATATGAAGCCAAAATTCCATTGGGAGTTTTTGTTATGCAAGCAAGCTGACAGATGGCAGCAATCTAAACTGAGAATAGCACCAAAAATACATTGCTCTGAAATGAGAATGAATGTAGTGAGAAGCCTTGTGATTCATTCTGTTATTTGAAAACCATGGTACAACTCAACTCAATGAACTTGGTAGAAGCACTTGCAGACTGAGGAGCATTTTAACTCATGCTGTGCTCTCCAATCTCATCTGTTTTGGCATCTGATGACTTCAATGAAACACAGAAACCAGGGTGCTTATTGAAGGCATCTAAAAAAAAGTCTGATGCTTCAGTATCCATATTGAGCCAGACAATTGTCTGGCCACCCTTATGGTAACTCTGGAGACTACTGGTACTAACCCTTGTTATTCAAGGTTCTGTGGCCTCTAGAACTTCAGTTCTCATAGCTGACTTGCTCACTTTCAAGTGTATGTCCAAGTGCCAAAAGTCATACAGAGAATAAACAACTTTATTTTGTAACAGAATTACAGAAAGCAAAATATCACTTAATACAACTTCAAGCTGCTAGAAATCTAATTTGGCATTTCAACTATACACAGAGTCAACAGCAAAAAAAAAAACCCCAATAAAACCAAACCCAAAACACCCCCGCCCACCAGCAAGAACAAAATTAAAATAAAATCCAAAATAATTAACAGGTTTTCTTGATGGCAGTCTCAAATGATGGTACTGTCTTAATACTTTATGAATGAGTCCATCATATGCTTTTATTCAGTATCCTAGAAACCTGCATTAACCATTAGACAAAGCATCTGAAACACATACCTTCTCAGTAACAGAAATGTCAGTTCTAACATGGAGACAGGGAGGTTTAATAGAAAGCAAGCATTCTACACATGTATGCAAATAATGGAAGTGTTGAAGTTTGGACACAGTAAGAAAAAAAACCAAAAGCACTAAGGTTTTAAGCTGCCTAGATCATCTCTTGTTGGAAGAAGAGAGAGATATTTTGTTCTTCCTTCTTTCCTTATCTGGAATGCTGCAGACAGCAAAATGTCTGCAAAAAGTTGAGCATTGGCACCAAAGTGCAAAAAACAACACAGTGCTCAGTCAGAAGAAATGTGTCTGCAACTCCTTCTCCTCTATAGACTGTCAAACCATCTCTGCTCCACAGAGAGTAGAACCTTAGAACAGAAAGAGTTACAGAGATAGCAATATAAAATTTATCCAAAGAAATATATTTTTTCAAATTTTAGGAAATGTTGTATTTTTATAAAAATCTTTGTTATGTGATATCATATATTTACCTGAATAATCTGAACAAAAAAAATCAAACCCCAAAATCTGTAAATTACTCCAGTAAGAGATTTCACTTGAAATATTTGGAAAAAACTACATCTACATTAGTAAAGATCTCCCTTCCTGCACAATTACTGTGTGTTCCAGTGAACAATGCTTTCCAGCCTTTTTTTGTTCACCATCATATATTAAGAATCAGCTCCAAAAATACAAGTATTTGTGCCAAAGAAGATCATACTCTAAACCTTTTCTTTTTTTAAAAAAAAATATATCTAGAACTGTTAAGAAGTGGTTATAAAAAATAAACAACAAAGATTGTAAGGGAATATAGACCAAAAATGTTAAAATGGAGTTTGGTATTGGCATTTAAGTCTTGAACACCTGGTCATCATTGCTAGGCTTGGTGAATTCAGTAGAGTGGAGGTGGCTTGGAATGATTACAGTTCTTCATGGTCAGTATCAGTTTCTGCTTCTGGAAGAAAAAAGGAGGGGAAAGATTATGTAAGCATTCATAATGGATACTATGTGAATGTCACATCATCAGAGTAAGAAGTAATTTTTTTCCATATAGATTATTTAATAAAAAAGAAGTTGCATTAACTAAAGCCCCCTTCAGTCATGAAGTGAACATTGGTTCAGTTTCTATCAAAGCTTTTCTTGCTTTAGTGAATTTTTTCCCTCTCCAAAATTCTCATTATATAATCACCTCTTGCACAGTTTACTGAAAAATGTTCATCTGCAATCTAGTGCATAAATAAAAAATGAAGATATTTATTCAATTAGTAAACCCTCAGAATTAAGAGGGCAATCTCTCACCTTTATTGGAGAAAACAAGTCTAACTAAACAATACCACCATAGTCTTTAGGGCAGAGCTTTCACCACCTCAGAAACAGATAATCAAAATTCATGACATGAATCCATGGCCTAAAGACAACCATCTAACACTGTTTCTCCAGCCCCACATGCCCTTCAGTTGCTGCTACAGGAGGGCAAAGGGCTCTTGATGGTGCAAGGTGCAGACAGATATTCAAGGCAGTTCAGGTGGCCTGTGTTTAGACTATTAAACATTTTGCTCAATGTTAACTGAAAGGCACCAGCAGTCAAACAAATCACCATGTCTCGAGCAGCAGTGTGGTGAAATGTCTTCACATTAGTCCTTTTTTACTCTTTGACAACCACCTCAGACCAAGAGCTGTAGAGCAATTGGCAAACTCAGACAAGCACATCTGATGTCTCTGATGCATTGCAAACACCATTATGTATTTCTCAAAATAGAGAAAAGGAAAAACACCCTCAGATGACAGAGTAACTTTTTGAATGTTTTTCTCTGAATAAAATTTTTATAAAGTAGTTAAATATTCGATGAAGGAGTAGAATCAACTTTGCATCTGGTCACTGATGTAGATATGTGATGCAAACCTGTCAAAGATGGTTTCTTCCTCCCATGACAGCCCCTTCAAGAAAGATGTTGTAATTATTTATATGGGGTAGATGATGTTGACCACTCATTTGAAAGACAGTTTTCTGTATTAAGATAGTGTGAAGAAACTACCACATTCTGCACTAACATGACAGAAGAGGCAATCAACCCCTGCTCCCAAGCCCTTTAAATTAACACCAAATAAAAGTAGCACATAATATTAAATCCTTGCAAATCAAAATGATGTGTTCTGCTGTCTCAGTGTTTCTTTCTACCTTAGATGTTGCTATGCAAATGCTGAAAATACAGGAAGGACAGTTTGAGCAGCATGTTTCATCTTGCTGTGTACCAAGCAACCAGTGAAATTACATAAAGCACAGACATTCTCCTTGCCACAAATGAACAGCTCTCTGAAAAGTGATTTCTGAGCATTTATAGAGCCTTTCTGGAACATTTCTAGAATGTGAGGACTCCCCCATACATCCCTGTATCACAGATCAGTACAGTTCCATGTCCTCTTCTGTGCTTTCAAAAGCTGGAGCATAAATGCTATACCCCGTTTCTGTGTCACTAAGCAATACATCTACAAAGCAAATCTAACTAAGCACTGAAATAAATGTACAGTGAAAACACATGCAGAGATTTGTGTGGAGTTACTAATTTTCAGTGCCTTTTCCCCAGCCCTTCCTTATAAGCAACATACCCCTTGTTATTTCCATAGTTTATAGCATTATATAATGTTATAATAATGATAAAGTATTACTGTTATAACATCAATATCCAGATGTTAACCTAGCACTTTGCAACTTGACCCATGTTGTTTTCCTCATTCATTTAGTTATAAACAAAAATAAATTCCTTTTTCAGACACATAATAATCTGACCAAAACTGAAGAAACTTTAAGGGGGAGGTCAAATTTAGCTTCACTGTGATGTAAAATCTCCAGCTTCTCAGCAAGCTCGGAGGAAAACTGGCCAATAGGTAATTTATCAACTCACATAATCAAAAGAAACATTGTGGTTCAAGCACAATCTGTGTGAGGCCTGGAAGTGGAACCAGGAAAAAGAAGAGAAGGCTCTTCAGAACATCTTATGTTTTTCTTGAATTCTTACTACAAAATGTTTTTCAACCTATCAGTTATTCAGTTTCATAACCACTAATTTTCTTGCTCTAAAAGAAACTACCTCTAGTTCCAACTGGAACCACTGTGATGGAGAAGCTGGATAAACTGTCAGAAGGCAAGAATCCTACTCTTATCCTCTTGAACTTCTCCATGGCATTCAACACTTACTCTATGCAGTGCTGCAGGTAGCAGGATTTCAGGATAAATTCCCAGAAATATTGATGTGTGCAGCAATGGGAACCAATAATTGTGCCAACAGATGTGAAACACTCTCTCCCCAGTAGCTCACAACTTGCAGGCTCTTAACTGGTCATATATATGTCAACAGTAGGTAACATATATTACCTCTCCCTTTCCTCAGCCATCCTCCACTAGCTCCTCCACTCCTGTCCAGATGCTAAAGAAAAGCAAACACTCGTGGGTAGATGATGTAAGACAAGGCTTTAGCCTATGTATTTCAGCTGAAACTATGCACCTGTGGTCAGTGACTACTTCAGGAAGACTTGGGTTCCTAGATAATGGTCATCTTAAATAAAGTAGCATTCAGTAAGTGCACTTCATATCCTCTCAAACTGATGCTTCCATCTTTTCTCCTCTAAATCACAGGAAATCTCCAGCTCTCAAGAAACTTAGGCACAGCAATAAAACTGATCTTCTACAACATGAGAAATCATCAGCATTATGCAATGATTTATAGTAGCTTACATAAAATCTGGAATCAAGTCAATGTCTCATTTCCTTGCACTTCATGGCTAGCACTTAGGATATCCTCAAGTCTAGTGAAGCTGCAGAATAAAGTCTATGACAGGTAGTTTCCTTTGGTAAAAAACTTCATTTGATACTAAGGAAATGCATAGCTGTACAGGACAGCACTCTTTTCTCTGTGGCCCACAGCCACCATTGCATAAATTACTGAACAGAGAAAAAAAGAACCATGACAACTCTAATTTCTTTAAGAACTACAGTATGTATTTCTCTTACTTGTTTCTCTCTACATTAATATTGATGAAAACACATATTAAAAGCTAAAGTTGTACTAAATTAGTTTTCCTACTAGTTTTCCAAAAACACCTCTACTCTTATAGCTAAATACAGAGACTCAGCTGTAGAAACTGTCTCCCAATAAAGTCTTAAAACACTGCTTTTTAAAATTTACTTTTGAACGACTCCCATTGTTATTAAACCTTTCCAAACAAAACCTTCTTGATCCTGAATCTACAATTAAAAAAAAAACAAGTTTGGAAAATCACCAGCTTCAATTTCATTACATTACAAGCAAAGGAAATCTGAAGCTTTATACACCTGAACTGTTATTAAGCTTTAAGGTATTAGCCTATGACCAGCCTATAACCTATTAGCCTATAATCTGCAATAGCAGATTTATTCAGTGTTCATTCTCATCTTTCTATTGGATACATCAAGTACTTTGATATGTTTTATGTTCCCCCCCCTTTTTTTTGTTGTTGTGTTCCCTCCATTTTTTTTTTTTTCACAGAAATGAGGATCTAAAACTGGATTTTTTTTTCACATACCTCTTCAAACTTGTAAGAGGCTTTAAAACTTGAGTTTATAATGCATTTACATCCTTACCTAGGCAAGTGATAATAACAAATATTTCACTGTGCTTAGGATAAAGAATCACCTGCCTAAATTAAAATGTGCAAGTGTGCCCTTTCCCTAATAGAAATGGCACATAGTCTTCCCACTAAATGAGCAAGATGTAAGGCCAGGACTGTCATTATACAGGTAAACAGAAAAATGTCATGTTTTGCAGAAACAGCCCAAACTCACTTCAAGAGAAACAACAACTTGAGAAATCATGGCAGGAAATGCCACAAGAACACTGTGACAAAACTCTGAGACATATACAGGAAAATTTGCAATTAAAATTTATATCACACAGGACTTCAGAAAAAAATTTCTTGTATTGACAGTCTAATATTAATGCCTGTTTCAATTCACCATTTTGTGATAGCATATATCAAAGACATCCCATATTTTTCAAGCTTTCTATTGCAGAAGACTACAGAAAACTAATGTTACCTTTGTCTGTATTAGTGATATGCATAAGCTTACCTGAAGGAATTGCTCAAGAGCATTTTTGATTTTACTCTTCATCTTCCTCAGCAAGCTCAGTTTCTTTGTGCACCACCACTCTTGTCACAGACATGTCAGGGTGCTGCTCTTTGGCTTCTTTGATTGCCTGTGCCAGGGCCTGCAAATGCATTTGAAATTATGTAACTTGACAACAGCAAAAGGATAATCATGTGGGGCAGGAGAATGGGAGAGCAGCACTGCAGACTTTGGTTATAATTGTTCAGAACTCTGAATTCCTGAACTTGAGAGGGCTTCAGGGGTATAAAAATCCCCAAACATCAAAACATCAAAAAACAAACGCCCAAACCAACCAACCACAAACCCAACATAAAAATGACTCACAACACACTGTGCTAAAAAATTTACCAAACTTTCCAGGAAGTACAAATAATCACAGAGATATTATGTAACTTTTCTATCTCATTCCAGGAGATAAAAAGTATTCTTATATCCCAGAAGTTTTTGAACTTTTGCAACAGATCTAGAAAATAAAGACTTAACAAGAATGTGAACAGTACAGAAAAATAAGAGTTCCCTTCATAAACTGAAGGGAACAAAAGGGACTTTAGAATGTGTGAACAACTGAACAAAAAGGAAAGGTACTTTGGAATGTGTATTACATATGGTACTGAAATGCTGGAAGAATCCAAACAGAAATTTATTTCTGTGCAAAAAAGAATCTCCATTTTCTCCTTTTACCAATGTAAGAGAATTTTATCTATCTTAACTCAGACAAATGTATTATAGGGATTACTCAGTTTCTTCTAATTTCCTCCTCCACATTTTAAGAAACTTTATCTTGAGATGCACCAGTGTAACAGAGATGGCAGATAGACCAGATGATTGATGTAGCCCCCTTCCAACTGTAATACTCTATTTTACACAGGTCAACCATGTAAGAGCACCCTCTGAGGAACAGGACAAAGAGCACATTACCAACCATTCCCAATCTAAATCTTGTTTCAGTGAACTGTAATACCATTGGAACCCAACACAACAAAACACTAGAAAAAAAAAGAAAGGTATTCTGAGGCAACAGTAAGATCACCTTAATATCATGCACAACTAGAAAAAAAACCCCAACAAATATACTAGGAAGAGCAAGAAAAATACAATGCAACAAAATGGTTTATCTTAATTTAGAAAAGTGACCATTTCTTGAGCCATAGGTAGAGAAGAAATAACTTTGAAAGATTCAAAACACCACCATTAACACCTTAATTATTATATGATAATGAATTTCAAGTCCTATTAAGGAAATATGTAGAGAACACACAGTGTGCTTTTGGTACAATGATGATGTTTGCTCATGTATTCCTAGCAAATTTTTACTAGTTCATTTTTTACAATATGCCAAGTATATCCTCTGCAGTATAAAAGAGATTACAAAAGTAGCTATTGAGATTTAAGAATTGGTGTTTGTAATGAAACCATAGACAATAAAAAACCCCTTAAGTCTAATTGTTAAGTTACAAGAAGTGATATGAGCATTTGTGTTCTGTAACTGCAAATTAAAATACTATTTTTCTATTGAAAACTCTTTTACTGATGTAGGGAGCTAGAAGATAAAAGAATAAACATCCAGCATTTATTTTGTACATTTAAAAGGCCCCATATCCACTAATAAAAAGTGGTAGAGATGTCTTAAATCTCTAAAAGCTACTCAATGCTGCTTTAAACTTTAGTGATTAAAACTGTATTTTGTATGTACTTTTTTATAATTTCATTTTTTACTTAATTACCCATGTCTCAAAACCAAGGGCTTAGAGAATTCTCTGATATATAAAGTTATTGTGTGACCTTTTCAGACATTCAGAGTGCACTGAACATGTGTCAGGGCAAACAAGAGCCATGCCTGATGCTGAACGGCCCTGTCATTTAATTATGAGTTTCAAGATAGATTCAGCTTGTCAAGAGCCACTTTCTCTATGTAAAGCAAAATGTGAAATTATATTCCCTGAGAGTTTTCAGTATACTATTATTAAGAAGTTAAATTAAATGTTATTATGATGATTTGTGTAGCTCCCATAAAGTTAGAATTGGGTTCTTAGTGTCTTTCTCTAAAAGGTAGGCTTTCTATTTTTGTATCCAGTGACTGCCAATCAACTTTGTTACTACAGTTTCTTGAGATGAAAAACAGTAAAAATTGTGTACTCATCACTACAAAGAATAAGATATTCAGACTTTCTCCATTCTTCGCCTATGTGCTGCTTAAATCCAACCTTTTTAATCTGACAGGTAGAAGTGATTTTAACTCTAGTTTCCAAGACATTGTAAAATACTGGTTTTGTACTGTTAGAGATGAAAGGTACTGATTCCAGCAGATCAACAATTACTTCTGTCATACAGAATTCTATAAACACAAGTCAAAAACTAAATCTGAGCAGTTTATGCTTTAATGTATTTCAAACCTCTGAATCAAAATGAGTGCTGTGTTCAGATGTTGCTGACAACAGAGTAGACACATCTATCCAGATTAATGTATCAAAATCAGATTATTTCAGTAATGTTTTCCCTCCCAAATGGCAAAAGCAGTACTAAATAAATTGGGTCTCTTCCAAAAAAAGCAATCCCCTTAAAAATAGTACAAAATCCATTCACATGATCTATGAGGAAAAGTTAAAAATGCTGGTTTTCTTTCAGTTATATTCTGAAGGCTCCTTATATACAAAACTTCTTAATTGCTGTGCCAAAATTAACAGTTTTGGGCTTTCTCTATGTCCTCTTATTCAGCATCTCTACCTTTCATAGATTCATAGATATTAGGGGTTGGAAGGGACCTAGAAGATCATCTAGTCCAACCCCCCTGCCAGAGCA
>JAOEGS010005208.1:0-12251 GCA_025447755.1 Corythornis vintsioides
GGAATAAATAAATAATAAATTTAAAAAAAAAAAAATAAAAAAGAAAAATAGACAAACCCTGATATGCTCTGGGATGGCACAAGATAAACATTTGTTCCCAAAAAGTGACAAGCTTTGCTTTCCTTGGCGGTTGGGAAAGACACCAACATACACCAGAGAAAAGAGCCCAATTAAGGCAATGAAAGAAGCAGCAATCAGAAGTTGACCAAGTTGAAAGCTTTTCAAAATGCAGTCGTATTGGTGATAGATGATTTTCCTGTATGCTGAGGCATTTGGCACATTTTCTGTCTCACTGTAGCTCCTGTTTGATCAGTCAGGGAACAGAATTAAGCTTATGCTTTAGTGTAATTTACTTTATACTCCATTACAAGTTAGACAAATGGATTGTCAGGGTAAATTTGGGTCAACAGAATAAATTAGAATCACATTTCTCTGCCTTCTACCTTTCTTGGTAATAATTTGACACTTTTCTTACTAAAATCATAAACTTGGTTGAGTTCATTATAAAGGCAACATGAGAAAAGCAAAGCTAACTGTACTCTTAGCTTTGAATTGTCTAATTCAGGAGCAAGGGTTACAACCCTGCCCAGAAACAGGATGGTTTTATTACTAGTCACCTCTGGTTAAGTATCACATTTTTCCCCCTCCCAAGACCTGCATGGAACAATAGCCTGGATGCAAATGCAATGGAGAAAATCCTTGAAAATGCAGCTAGCCTGATTCGGGCTGTTTTCATTTTTTCCCTCTTGCCTCTGCACGCAGAAGCAAAACACAGATGGATAGAAATTGTTTACATCTTATTCTAGTGATTTTACCGTGGTGTAACCATCTGTTTTCATCCCGCTGGCTCTAATTGTACATCAGGAAAATACCCACCCTGCAGGTTCCCTGTGCCTGCCAGTCAGCCAGACACAGAGTGGGCTCAGGTTTTGTGTGCTCCGTGTGCCATGGAGCTTTTCTGCATTAGCAAAACTGGAAGGACACAATGTGGAAAAGCCCAGAACTGAATATCCTGGTTTGCTTCAATATGTAAGGAAGGCCAGGGCAGTAATACAGCCTCTAAATGTGCAGTAAACTCAGTGGGAAAAACCTTTTCTGCCGATTTCCCATGAGGTACAGAAAGCTTAATTCAATTATTCATTTATATGCTTTTATTGCAGCTTATCACCCTCCTCTTGACCTCTCCACCAAGGTTGCCCCACAAAGAAAATGCAACCGCCTCTAATCAAATCCTTCACATCACACACCCTTTTTAGAGGTGATAATTTTAAGGGCTGGAGTCAGGTGGCCCAAACTAGACAACAGAATACTTCAGCATATGTGTCATTAAAAGGTTAAGCATTGGGAGTTAACTGTATCTATTAAACAGATATATTAAATGCTTTGTTGAATTAGGCCATAAAGAAAATGTCACTCTCCAGTCTCATTTTCAGTTGCCTTTTTCCTTTTCTGCAGCCAGAAGAGCAGTTTCCAGCCAAGCTGCTGCACTGGCCCCTTAAAGCAGATCAGGACTCCATCACCTGCCAGCTGCAGCTTCTGGACAGGCTGCTGCAGCTTCAAAAAATGCCTTCGACTTACTTGCCAGCCTCCAAATAGCTTTTCCTGCTCCAGGGCCCTCTTCCCTTTAATAAATCTAAAATTACAAGCACTTGCCATTACACTGGCTTTTGTTGTTTGTCTGGATTTTTTTATCAGCCTTAAGGAACTATAGGAGTAACATCTAGCACTGAAATCTGGGAAGAGGAGTTTTATTGACTGTTGTGCCATGGAGTTTTCAAAATTGACTCGTGTAACTTTTGTTCTAAACTTGATGCTCTAACACTTTTTGTAAAGTTGAATTTGCATTCTGCAGGTGACTAGGTTTATAAATAATACTGTGAGGACAGGCTGAGAGAATTGGGGCTGTTCAGTCTGGAGAAGAAAAGGCTCCAGGGAGACCTTCTTGGGGCTTCCAGTATCTGAAGGGGATTACAAGAAAGCTGGGGAGGGACTTTTTAGGTTGTCAGGTAGTGACAGGACTGAAGGGAAGGGATCAAAACTAGAGGTGAGCAGGTTGAGATCAGACATGAGGAATAATTTCTTTCCCAATGGGGGTGGTGAGACACTGGCACAGGTTGCCCAGGAAGGTGAGGGAAACCCCATCCCTGGAAGTTTTTAAGGCTAGGCTGGATGGGGCTCTGAGCAACCTGCTGTAGTGGGAGATGTCCCAGCCCTTGGCAAGGGGTTGGAACTGGATGAGCTTTAGGGTCCCTTCCAACCCTGACAATTCTATGATTCTATAATTCTCTGTACCATAGAACTCTCATGTTCCTCAACCACATTAAGTACTGAGGAACTACTTCAATACTCAGAAACAGGAGGACTAAATTATCCAGTGTTCAATGGTTTGGTGGTTTCTTTTTCCCTTAAAAGAGTACATTTATTTTTTCAAAATAACTACATTGCCCCAACCTTCTGATTGACAAGCCTTACAAAGCCTCAGCATGAGCAGGTCGAGAAGCACGTATATGTACTTACATGCAGCATAGGTACTGCCAATAAGTTGTTTCAGTAACAGTTCCCAAGACATTTTCAACACTTCTTTGAGCACATTACACTTAAAAGGACACAGCTATTAAGGATTTCCATTAACCTAATCTGGCAAGAAACAATCTACAAAACCCCAGCTCATCTGCAGGGGGAAAAAAAAAAGACAAACAAAACATATATATTGCAGAAAGAAAACTGCTGAAATACTCTTTTTGATACTCTGAAATTGAAATCTTAAAGAGAAAACAAACAAACAAAAAACATACAAACAAACCCATAAAATATTCATTAGCTGTGGAGAAAATACCTGTGATTCATTCTGGCAAGGTAGGTGTCCTGGGGAGAGATTGTGGGTATTTTTTCCTGGGTGTTGATAGCTCTGTGATGTTGCTTTAAAGCCAGTGACAGCAAGCTCTGTTTAAGAGCTTACTTTTAGGTAATATAGGAAGGGGTCAGATTCAGTGCTCCCTTGGATGTTCATGATGTCCCTGCTTCTGGAGCCACTTACCTGCTTGCATGGACCAAGTGAGTAGGCTGGTGTTGGTTCGTGGCTCTTCTGCTTCTGATTTAGTCACTCTCGAATTTCCTCTACTTTAAAAGGGAGTTATTCTGATTTGTATTCTGATAAAACCTCCCTTTAGTCTGAAGGAATTTGGATCTTTGCAGGGAGCTTGCTGCAGAGAAAGGCATGACTCTTTCAAAGTGCTGGCCTGGGGTCCTCTCCCATTAGGAAGCAAAGGCTGAGTGAGTGTTTCTTTTAAACAAAAACCTTACTGACCTGGATTGAAAACGTTGTGGGAGGACAGTAACTAATGTGATACAGTTATTTGACAAATTTCCAAGTTGGATGCAAAATTTTCCTAGCTCTGCAGGTTCTCCTGGGTGTTGGTGTATTGTATGTGCAGACCTTAAACGATTAGACCTGAATTATTTTATGTGCCAACAGGAGCACAGGAGTATTTCTCACAAAAAAAGAGATGCTTTATTCTTTTTCTTGGTGTTTGGAAATGTCACCATCATTGACAATTGCTATCAATTGCTTGTGTGTTTTCAAGGTGGGAGTGTGTGCTTAGCAGTAACAAGGAAAGATGATTAGTGATAAATAAGGTGCTTGCTTGTTAGATTTAGAATGAATGTTTGGCTTTCTCAAGGGAGTGAATGAAGAAATTGGAAGCTGGCTTCTTTTCAGGATTTCACTGTGTTGGATTTACTAAAAATGTAACTTTAAAGAAGCAAAGAGTTGTGCTAGGGAAGAAAATGGCAGTGGAAGCCTCTGTACACCTCCTACTTCTGTGCTTAAGAAGCTGGAAGCTGCTGCTGAACAGGGAAAGGTTTGATGGCTCAAACACAAAATTACCCCTGACTTGAAGAGAAGGGCTGGTGTGGGGAGGATGCTGCTTTCCTGGATCCTCTGAGTGATCACAGGAGTCTCCATGGAGCTGTTGCAGCCCTGTATCTTCTTCTTGATCAGTTAAACGGATTTTGGGGTTTCTGAAAGAAGAAATAGGTTTTCAGGAATGAGATTCTGCAGTAAGTCTCCCCATCAGGAACTTTAATGTCAGTTTAACTCATAGAAGTAATAACACAAGTTGCCTGCTGAGGCTTAGACTCCTGGGCCTGGGAGGAACCTCTCAGTCCTGTGTTCCCACATTGCTTTTCTCAGGTGCAGGCATCACTTGAGAGCTGCTGAAGCAGCAAAATATGGGGTTAAAATACATAGAATATAATTCCTATATTTATCCATGTTAAAAGGCTTCTGTGAAACAAGTGTTAAAAAAGGCATTTCTTGTTTTCTTTTTTTTACTCCCCGAATTCAGTGGGGGAATTATTCATAATCATAGATTAACTTATTAAATTCCCAAAGCAATATGTTCCAGCATTTGTTGATGATGCTCACATGAGTAAGTAAATTGGAGGGTTAACAGCCTGAGAAGTGTTACATTTGCAATGCATAGCCAGCTCTAAAAGCTACTTCACAAAGCAGCTGGTGATAATACAATGATGCTGCACAAGAAAAAGATTGTTATCCAGCTGTCAACTGTCTTGCTTGTTTTCATCCATCAAGTGCTTTAGAGGACCATCTTCCTACGCTGCCATAATTTAGGCCTCATAGCTGTGACATTCTAGGTCCGTTTTATGCAAACATAATTTATCTGTGTCCAAAAAAATCCAGACCCCTTTCCTGTGTGAAGTTGAAAATTGAAATATTCAGTAGATCTTTAATCAAAATACACAGATGCATATAGAAGAGAATTCCCTGGCTTAAAAGTTCCCCCAAGTAGTCAATATGTACCATTCTTTCTTTTTTTTTTTTCCTCTCTTTTCATTTGTTTTTATGGGTTTTTATCACACTTTTTGAAATAACTCGTGTGCAGCAATAGTTCTGCAGATAAACTGGTTGCTTCCTCCTTCCCGGGTATACCAATAACCAACAATAGATTATTCATAGTTGAGAGTAAGAACATAGACATATTAAGCATATTATTTTTTTTCCTTTAGTGTTTCTGCAATTAACAATTCCTAATGTGCTCTCAGAGCTTACCTCTGAAAGGCATTAAGTGTAAATATCTACTTGCTCTCTAGAGGTCCCTTCTAACTCCAGTGATTCTGTGATGCTTCCATTAAAATAATACCTTTTGTTATTAAACAGAAATCTAGAAATCTGAGCAGGTATTGCTCTGAAGACTTAAAAAGCTTGTTTTAATCTCTAATAGCTTGGGATGTTTAGTCAATCTGCAAATGCTTCAATAGGAATCAGTGAATACAGTCCCAAGCCAGTTTTCAATGACACTTGCAAGTGGTTTTAGCTGTATTTAAGGAGCTGGATCATTTTGCATATGAAGTGTAACTGACATACTATTTGACATATTATTTATTTGGACTGGATGACCTTGAAAACTCCCTTCCCACCCAAACCAGCCTGTGCTGACTCCTTGTCTGTAAAGTTGTGTGGAGTCTCTGTCCCAATGGAGTGATGGAGCAGAGCTGAGGCAGCAGGATTAGGGCTGATCTCTGTTCTGGCATTTTTAATCTACTACCATGAGTCTGAGTGACATTTTCAAACATGAATTAGTTGCAGGAGCTCAACTTGTACTGAACATAAGCATGTGATGCAAGCTACAATTAAATGCTGCTCTCCTAGCCATTCTCCTGGAATTTTCTGTGTCTTTGCCACTGCAGGGTTATTGTGACTGTTTAGCTGCAAAGAAGAGGAGGAGGCTGGTCCCAGCTCCATCCCTGGCTTCTGGAGCTAATGATGTGCCTGCCAGCTTGCTCAGGGGCTCTCCTCCAGCTTTATAGTCTCAGGTAGCTCTACCTTGTGTCCCAGGAACTGGCATAGTGAAAAAGTGTTGGACTTTTGCTTGTGGTCAGGTCTTAAATTTGACTTCAGTCTTGAGGACTACAGTAAAAAGGTGTAATCGAATTGACCTGCATGGTCAGTACATGTGGTTCAGCTGGGAATAGTATTGAAAAAAAAAAAAAGTCTGTGTGGCCTGGCATGTGTTTTGTAATACAGTGTTTAATAAGTTGTGGTTCTCCTCCTTTCCTCAAAACAGATTAACCAAAATATGTCTGTTCCCAGAACAAACAAACCCTGGTGCTTTTTCTCCACTTAGCTGGTACTGCCTAATGCTTCTAATCACTCTTTCTAAACTTCTGCCCTCTCTGTCATGTGTACATGAGCCCTTCTGTCTAATTTTGCATCAAGTTATATACTGGTTTCTTTTCCATGTTGCATTTCATTTCTTGTAGCCAGTGTCCACGCTGACACAGCCTCGTGCAAAGCAGCACTGATTTACCTTGTGGTTCTGTTCATTATTTTATATATCCCTACTGCAGTTCATAAACACATACCAATGTCATTTTTTTCCCCCACAAAGTCAGTGCTTCCTAGGTTCTCTTGCCAATTAATTGGAACTACTCTTGACAGAAATGACAGATATGCCTGAGGAAGAGCTGGTGTCTTGGGGAGAGTGTTAAAATAACTTATAAAGCTGAAATTAATAAGTAGATGAGTTTCTGATGATGCTCTTGAATGAAGTGGCTAATCAATAAAGCACACTTTGAACAAAAACACTCATTCGTTATAAGTGCAGGGGCTTGTCTGTGGCTAGAAAAAAAAAAGAGCAGAGCTTGCCATTGTGAACTTAACAGAACTCTTACAGTTAAGTTTTTAACGTAGTTGTGGGTTTGTATTTTCCAGAGACCTGTTGTAGATCTTTTGTAGTCAGGACAAGGAAAATAAGGGATGCTTATAGGATGTGCTGCTTGAGGAATGTCTCTTTTCTGCTACTGGCACAGGGGGATTTTATGCCTTGTTTTATGCAAAACAACCCCAAGGGCCATGGCTGCCACTTACTTATCAACTGGGCAGGCTGGGGTTAGAAAATCTATACTGGGACAATGATTTTTCTCCTTTTGTGTTGCATATTTTTCCAATACTACATCCAGTACCTTTTTAGTACCTCTAAGCTGTCTGTCTCTCTCTGGGTAGTATAGGCTATGGATTAAGAACGACCTATTAAGTGTCCATCAAGTCCAGTGGATGCAAGTCCACATGGGCTGTACCCTAGCACTTAAATGCCATATTGATTTTTTTTTCTTACTCTGTCTATATTCTAACTGGTTTATTTCTTGCAGGAATAAAACCTGCATTGAGGCAGAAATACCTTTTATTCAAAAGCTATCCATAAGCAGATCTTTTCTGTGCATTTATCCTGTTTTCCCTGTGTCTTATTTTGTGACAAACCAAAATCTTTTCCTTTCACTTTTTGTTATTTTCTCTGAGATTCCAAGCTGTGTTCCCCAAAATTGCCACTATAAAAAAAAACCACTAGCCACTATAAAATAATATTAAGTATCTGTAAGTAAAGCTAGCAAAGCTGTTCATTGCTTGCCTCTGGGATGTGCTGCCCTTCCCATGAAGCTTTCCTGGTATTAGGTGCCACACCTAAACTATGGAAGTTTTCTTGTCAGCTGTGCAAACCCTAATTCTTATTAAACTAGAAGGGTAAACCACACAGAATCCCTTGCATATGCTGTTTAGTCAGGATAGCTTCTGCCAGGGAACACATTCTTCTGTTTTCTTGCTCACAATAAACTTCCCTAAATAGGCTTTTTATCAAGGATGGAGGTTCTGTGTAAATAGCTTCAAAATAGGGATTTATGCTATCAAGGGCAAGCTTGTAAAATTACATATTGCTAAGTGTTTTTGGAGTGACCATGACAAGCAGTTAGTTTGGGCTTCACTGTAGCAGGGCTATGGTGTTTTCACGTGCCTTGCATTTCTTATCTCCCCCTGGGCTAAATGTTATGCCCTGCAAGTCTGAAATCCGCATTTTCGGGCAGGGATTCTCCTCACTGAGCCATCTGGTGGCTTGTAGCTGCAAACGGAGGATGGGCCAAGTTCCTAAAGCATCTGCCGTCTTAGTCCTGCTCCTCTGCCCTCGTCGTTAGTTGCAGGATGTCTTTCCAGCTTGGTTTAAAGGGCATGACATGGAACACATTTCTAACCCAGGTGAAAATGGCATTTTGGAGTCCAGCCTAAAAATACTTGGTTTTCATTGTTCTCCAAGGAAATCTGCTCTGCTTTGGCTTGTGTGCTTCCCTGGTTTTAGAGCTGGTCTGGGCACAAGAATTTCTCATGTAGACACAGTCTGGCAGTAGGAGATCCCTCTAGGCTGAGATTATGTGGCCTCGGAGTAACATGAGTTGCTGCAGAAGCCAAGGTGGGATGCAGCCTCTTTTGTCGTAATACAACATGTTTTCCATGGTACCTTTTGTTTTATACTTTGGGTAATAAACCTGCAAAAACAGCTAGATGGGGAAAGCAGCTGAGTGTCTTTGGTACTCATTTTCCTCCTTTCCCCAGCTTTAAGGAACATTCTCCAGGGAGCTTTTATTCCTGTGGGCACTATGTAATTACTCATTTATGACTTGGAGACAAAGTGAAAAAGGGGAAGAAGTGGAAAAGCTTCCCCCAGTGCCTTCCCCAAACTATGTAGGTGTTCATCTGTACCTCGGTGGAATAATGTACATGTCTGCAAGTTACCTTGTTTTTCCTTAATGTTATTTAAGGGGGTGGATCCCTGCAAGAAAATCAACGTTATTCAGCAGATGGGGGAAGGACACAATAGGCAAACCAGTTCTGTGTAATCCTAGTAAATTTTAAAGCAAGGAAGAAAAAAAAAAAATAATAGTAACTGCAGCAGGATCAGATGGCAAAAGTCTCATTTGTTTTCAGCAGGATCAATATTTCAATAATTGGTCCTGCTTTTCCTAGTCTAGGGGGGAAATACTTCTGTGTGAGTGAAGCAGGATGGTCAGCCAATGATATATACACACACACAGAGTATAGCTGATATTTCACACATTCATTTAGAATATCTGATGAGAATTTTCTTATTTCCACAAGTACAGTCTAGGTGAAATTAGGAGCTTTCACAGGAATTTTCTGATTTGATTGTATGTTTTAGATTGACTTCATCAAAACAGGTAATTTCTAATGTTTTTCAACGTACGTAGAGGCACAAGCTAAGCAAATCTGAAGCTGTATTATTTTGGTGTTTTATGTCACTTGGTAAGTTCAATGCTGCTGAAAAATGGGGCTCTTGAATTATCACTAAATCAGTGTTTGGATGTATTTCAAAAAAATCTGAGACTTCCTTGCATAGGTTATTGGAGCTAAATCTGCTCATTTTGCCCTGAGCCTGAGGAGGAGACCTGTGGATTTGATGCAGTCAAGCCTGTCTCTGTGTCCTTACATCCCCAGCCCCTGTTGAAAAAAAGGAACAATTTTTTTTTTTTTTTTTTTCCTTTGATGCTGTGGCTAAAGTGGCTTTTCCCAGCCTGCTGTTAAAGGAGCAGGCTTTTCTCACATCTCTTGACCCAGCACATTCCCGCAGGGATGTCGTTTCTTCTCCGAGATGTCTCAGTTACACAGAGCTATAAAAATCACAGATGGCCAAACTCTGCCATCCGAGCACTGTGTGTTTCCACCGTGGGATGACTTTACAGAAGCTGGCAGAGTAGAATTTCTCCTAAATCCTGCTCTTTGCTTAAACCAAACATATTTCCCATTTCGGGAGTTAATGGGTGTTCACTGAGCTGAAAAAATACACGGGTCTGTAAACTGTGTATATGAACAGAAGGTGTTTGCAGAGTACCTACAACGGCAGTTTAAAGTGCATATGTGTAGGAAATGTTTACATCTACTGCATAGGAATGAGCTGGTTGGCCCAATAAAGCAGGCAGACTGCAATCACCCCTGTGATTGCCAGAACAAATTATGGATGGATTCAGGCTCGGTTTTTGTAATTGCACAAACAAGATGGAGTTTCATGGTTATAGGCCTTTCTGTTGACTTCTCTAGTCATTTAAAGGAGTGTGGAAAGGAACTCTGAAGTATTTCATTGCCAAGGAATAATTTCCATAATGTAATCGTGGCTTGTGTCTTTACAAGGCATCCCAACTGTTTTTTTTCTACCTGGGTATTCAGGATTGTGAGATGTTCAGAATCAGGGTGCATATTAACCTTCTGGCTTCCACATCTATTATTTTCTGAATACTCTTTTATATGATACTTTATGTAATTAGTACAAATCCTCTTACAATGGCAGTGCTCCTTACAAGCAGATTATCTGAGCCAGGAAGAAGCAATTTGATTTTTTGTTTTCCAAAGACCCTACCCCCAGGATAAAGAAACTGCTGGATTCTCATCCAGTTGAAGCTGATAATATCTGGCAGTTGAGTAACAGCTCTCAGGGTGCATCCCTAGGGGCTGCACTTCCCTATTTTTTCCTTTTTTTTTTTTTTCTTTTACTCGACTAGAAGTGGCTTTACTACAGCTTGTGCCAAGAGTCAGGTCTGCCACTGTAAACAGCACGAATTTTGCAGGATGTGTGCTAAGGCCAAATCTTTCACACTGGCAAAAGATGTCTCTACCTACCTGGTGATGTGCAGCAGAGAATATTGAAATAATGTGGATGAGACTTCAAAGACTAAACCTGCAGAGCCAGAAAGCTATTGAAAACATCAACAGAAAGCTGAACTGTCTCTATGGGTCACAGTGTGCTTGTGGCACTTGTAGTATGCAGAGAGACAGACAGAGGCTCTTTTGTTCAAGAAGCTGCTTAGGTGATGCAGTGAATGTATATGTATGTGCATATAGGTATATAAATACCTTTATATATGCTTATAGATTTTTTTTTTTTCATTACAAATAAATATATTCCTTGAATACACCTTCTGGTAGTTCAAAAGGGTTGCTGTAAGTCCACCAGCCCTGAAAATAATGATATTAGTGGGGTGTGCTCTTTGTTACTAGAAAAGATGGAAGCAGCTGTTCTGTCACAGGGGTTCTTTTTACAATCTAGTTTAGCTGTATATTTAGTTTTAGGGTGGTGGTTGCAGTTTGGAGTCTGGTCATGAGCCAGCAGAGAGCTACATAGGGCTCATTTGTGGCCTTTCAAGTGCTCCAGGGTCAGGAAACAAAGACTGACCAAGAATATTTTCAGTCTTCTTCATTTCACTTTAGATAGTTTCCTTTTTGCCACCCCACAAAAACAAAACAAAACAACAAAAACAAACAGAAAACCCAACAACCCCAACAAAGAAAACAACTTAATGGCTTTTCTCCTCCAGCAAAACTTTGTACAACTCATGAGACAATTTATAGGCATTTTCAACTAGATAGTAGAAAGCTAATTGAATAGTTTTCAGCAGATGAGGGGTTTCTGCATGTCTGTATGTAGGATAAAGGGATCCCACCCTTGGCTCAGGTTCGTATGGTAACAGCAACAAGGCATGTATTTATTTATTCATTAAAACTGCTGGTAGGGATTTTAAGTCCAGTGATTCTGTCCCCTGTGCCTCCAACTTTAAAAGAGCCTTAAATCTTCCAGCTCTTTCTCAAAAAAAAAAGTCATAACAGTTTCTAGACTAGTTTCTTAGTTCTCTTAAGATCAGAAGGATGCAAAGAGGTACCTGAAATGTTCAGTTTCCTATTACTTGGGAAACTGCAACAAGGCCACCTCCGTGGATGTGTTATTCAAGTACATAAAATAGTCTTTGTGAATATATTTTCATTGATATTTTTTTTTTAAGCTACGTGTTATAATTACTATCCTGACCTACCCTGATGTATTTTACTGGCTTATCTTTGTACAGAGTCAAAAACAAGACTTTTTTCCTACCTCTATACTTTTTTCCTCACATGTAAAACATTACAGGAGTCAGTATAGTTGTTTTTTCCTAAATATTAAAAAACAAAACAAAACAAAACAAAAAACACCAAACCAATGGGGGATAAAATCTTGCTTTTAGTTTCTGAACAGAATATATTTGAATGTTGGAAGAAAGTTAAAGCTTTGTGTTTCTTGAATCATGTTGTATAAACAGAGTTTAGAAAATCGGAATGAATATCAGTGTAAGTAGCATAAGCTTTGTTATCAAAGTTTCATCCATCTCCTGGGACTAACTTATCTATTCATCCAGGTTTTTGCCTGAGGAGGGAAGATTAGAAGAAAAGAAACTTTAGTAGGAGCTAGTCTCCTTTGATCACAATCTTATGATATATGATATATGCTGTGGTGTTTTAATGCCAGAAGTCTGCTAAAAGCTCAGTAAATGGTCTCAATTTATAAATGGAAAAGCAACCTTTCTGTGACGAAGAGCAATAAACTGATGGTGAGGTAGTGTTCCTGAACAGAACATCTATACAT
>JAOEGS010005208.1:16106-43433 GCA_025447755.1 Corythornis vintsioides
TTTTTTTTTGTATAAATATTTAAAAAAAAAAAAAAAAAAAAAAAAAAAGCAAACAACCCCCCCCCCCCCCACCCCCCCCCCCCAACGATCTACAATGAGCATCTCCTAGCCTGCTGGTGCTGTCTGCTCCCGCATTAGCATAGCCCTGATGGGTTGGCGAGCTGCCTGGAAGGAGCAGGCAGCTGCCTCCTCCATCCTTCTGCAGCCTCCATGCTGGGCAGGGACCCTGCCTGAAGCAAAACCTCAGCTGCTGTGGCAAGCAGTGCCTCGCTGTTGGCATTGCAATGCAGCAGCTGAAGCAGAATTCGGGGTTTGTTGGGTTTTGTACTTTTGAAATACAGTTGGTTGAAATAAGACAGTCTAGCTGCTCTTTTCTTGTTTCCTGCTAGTCCAGGCAAGGCAGGTCGTGTCAGCCCAGGATAAAGATGCTGAAATCTGGCTTTTTTCCTGCAGTTAGGATCATCTAATCCTTTGTTGTACCCATATCACTGAAGAGATTTACTGTCCCCTCAATGTAAGTTTGATGTATAAAGTGAAAGCACATGCCCGTTGAAATTTTGTCATCTGAATTTCTAGTGCTGCTACTCTAGAGACATTTTGGGTTAGACAAAATAGTGATTTAAAACACAAAGCAGTATTTACGGCCTATTTTCCACTATTTATAAAATTTAGTAAACATACATGGGTGATGAATCATGATAGTGTCTTCTGCAGTCAAAGCTCACTGGGATAAACGTTTGATGCCTAGTCAGGCAGAGTTATGTTTATGCAAAGGAGCAAACACAGATACAAGTTTTTCTGTCTTAAATGGTAATCCTCAGTTTTGATGTTATTTTCTTTTTTTTTTTTTTCATTCTTTGCAGGAGAAAGGAGATAAGAGTTGTGATTTTTTTTTTTTTTTTTTTTTTAAAGGAACACAAAATGGCTTTGTTCAATAATAACACTGATTGTATATTTGGGGGTTGGGAAAAGTGCTTAAAAAGCTTGTCTTACAAAAATCAGTCTGAATATTGTTGCATACAAAGCTGTAATAACACCTGAAATAACACTTGGCATTACTGCACCAGGCTGGCTTGAAGGGTACATGCTCCATTGATTTTTTTCAGAGCTTATTGCTTGTAATATTTCTGCCAGCACACTCATTACAACTCCTTGCTATTATCAGGCTCAGAGCAGGCAACTGAGAGCTGATAATACATCTGACATGTTACATACCTCGGGCTGATAGAGATTTCCCCTTTTCAAAGTGATTACGTTGATCAAAAAGGCACCTTTTGCCACCTTGAGTTTGCTTGCAAGGCACTCATAGAATGTTTATACAGTATCTTATTGCTCAGCTGAAAGACTGCTTTTTCCAGCCATAAAGATTCACATCTGTGCTGCTCTTGTAAGGAAAGAACTATCAGGAGGGTGCTCATATAATTAGTACTGTCAAGAATATCTTACCACTAGAGTCTGCAACCTGACACAGTTACCTGGAGGCTTGCTTATCCTGCACCCAGATAAAAAAAAGATGGGGTTGTGTGGGTTTTGGTGATAATTTATTTATTTTTCTTCCTTCTGGATAGAGTGTGTTAGTGCTTGATTTATTTCTCTACAGCAATAGGATCTGGACTATGATTTACTCAGCATTTGTTTTCTGTAAGAAAAGCTTCCCTGAAAATACAGCTGCTGCCTCACCTCACTCCTCCAGTTTGCTGATTTAACTCAATGCATGTAATCTAATTAAAAAAAACCAAAGCAAAACAAAACAAAATTAAGATAGAGGTAATCCCATAAACAAAGTGGGGTTTGGGCTTTAGAAATCAGTGCTGGCTTAGTGCTGTGGGCTGTGTAGCCTTTGAAGGAAAATAGGCACATCTAAATGCTAACATTTGTAAAGCACAGTTGCAACTCCAATTTTAGTGATCAAGACTCAGTTTAGTCAACTAAACTAGGTTGGTTTAGACCACCCCAAATCAAAATAATAGGGGATTTATGTACTTTAAGAGTGGTTTTTCCTCATGCTTTTTTCTATTATTGCAGGTACAGCATTAAAAAACCAACAACCAAACAAGCCAACTGCCAATAAAAAATTAATATTTAGATTTTGGATGCCAGAGAACATACCTGACACAAGTACCAAGAACATAAACAGTGTCCACAGAAGGAAAACCATAGGCAGGGGAAACTTTCTTCCCACAGGTTGTCACGAGCAGGCTCAATCTTGAACACATAAGTGTAGAAGGCATCAGAATGATTCCTTGGAGACTGGTAAGGCACTTGGCATCTTTAGGCTGAGAGGCTTGTGCTGGATAACTCCCCATGACTGCTATTCTCAGGCTATGTTATTTCAGTGGGAGGAAAGGGATTTCTAGCCCTGGATAGAAATCTCTGATATTTCTTCTCACTAAAATGACCTTCTTGTTCATCATGCCTTGAAGTGATTTGTGGAGTGAGAGGCAGCAATAATTCATCAGGGTGAGGCAGCTGCCTGTAGGACACAACATCAAGTTGTCATTGTTTTCCACAGATCTTAATGACATTTTGAGGAGAGAGAGAGAGAGAGAGAGAGAGAGAGAGAGAGAGGAAAAAGTGGTGAAGATTGATGCAAGTTGTCAAATCAAGGTTATGTATGATCAGGTATTTTGCCTAATTCCCCCATGTTGTTCAGTTACTGAATTTCAGTCCTGACCTTTTGCTTTCTCCATCTTTAATTTCCCTTATTGCAGTGACATAGGTCCCTGATACAGCTCATACTGGTGTCTGCTCTGCATGTCCTAGCAACACGGTCATGCTTTCTCACCTCATTTTCTTGCTAAATTATTGTTAAATCCTGGTGTGTGTGTTTGTGTTGGGTGGTGTTGAAGGCCACGAGCTTTTGAGTTAATACCTTGCTGCCAAAGCCTTCTCCTAAGACAGGTGTTCCTGACTGTAGCCATCCTTGAAGACCCACCTTGAGCTGACTGGTCAAGTAATGGGTAGATGTGGAGTAAGTGTCATAGAACCAGAGCTGCTCCTAGTAGGATCTGACAAGCCCTCTTGTCTTCTCCAGAACTGACCTACTGAGCACTTTCTATAAGCTTCTTGGAGGGAACTGGTTACCTGGTTACTCACATCACTGTGCAGGCAAAACTGTGTGTGTGTGTAGTGGTTTGGTTGTTGTTTTTGGTTTGGTTTGGTTTGGTTTTTTTTTAAGATGAGTGTTTTTTATAGCACAGCTGAGGGCTGGTGTGACTACACCAGTGGGAAGATGGGTTGCTTCTGCCAGGAAGGGTCTGCAAGAAGATGCCCCAGCAGAAAGGGACCCTTGTCTGTACTGCAGATATGCCCTGTGCTTGTTCCCTCTGACCACGCCACAGCAACATTTCTCCAGAGCTGCCTTCACCTCTGCTTTGCCTTTTCTTTTTCTGGAAGGATTGCATGGACTTCTTAATGCTGTAGGAGAATATCACCCTTACAAAACCAGACTTCAAGTGTATAAAAAAAACCCCAACCCAAACCCCAAAGCAACAAACCAAAACCACTGACCTCTGAAAGGCTTCGTGCCAAGAGGAATTTAACACACAACTGTGCACATCTGACCTCTATAGATGGTCTGTCCTCCTGAAAGGTAAAGGGTTTGCCCCCTCCAAAACATCCAAGTTTACACGTACAATAGCACAGAAAATCTCTGTGTCAGACTCTAGAGCCATGAATTATTGATTTAAGGGAATAAACTGGATTTATCATTACAGAAAGTTTCCTTGCTGAGCTTAGATATACTGATATTGTTTTATTTATTTACTTATTTTTACTGAATATAAATGTTTGCTACTGATGGAAACAGTCAGCTGTCACTGCAGTACAAATGCAAATTGCAAACTAATGGTTGGACAATTAAGATCTAGAGCACGGAGCTTATTGCCACTGGAGGACTGTAATTGAATTCCTATTGCTGTCAGACAGGTTGAAAATTACTGTAATGAAGAGCATCAGTTTTCTACTCTACATCTCATTGTTTCCCAGCCAAGGAGCATTACTGTTAAAGGGTTTCCCACAAATAGATCAAACGGCATTGGGGGAAAAGAGCAACAAATGCCAGAGGAATGCTACCTGTGGTTAAAGGAGAAACGAATTAACACTCTTTAGATTGATTCCCATAAAATCCAGGGATCTAAAATCACCACGGCTCTTCCCCCAGCAATCCTGGGTGTGTTACTGTGTGTGCAGGGTGAAAGGAGTGGTCAGGCAGCAGTGCACCAACACAATGGGCAATGCCAAAGACTTTCACAACACAATAGTCCACTCCAAATGTTTAAGTAATACCTTGTTATACATGTGAAAAATATTTCTTTTACTGGTGCTTTCTTTAAAATATGTGAGGAGTGTCTATCTACACTTTTACTTAGTATCTTAATGGCAAAAATCCTATTTGAATTATCTCTAAAATGAGCAAATATATAGGAGGGGGTATATTGAAGGGTACAGACAAGGGACGACTGAATCATTACAAAACACATCAGTTGGTGTCAACTCCTTCTTACATAGATATTCCTGATTCTAATATTGCAGGAAAAAGCATGAACTAGGGAGTTGTCTAAGATTTATTTGAGCATCTCCTTTGGGGAGGTTACAGCCTATAACTCCATGCTCCGGATCATTCTGCAGGGGAAATTTCTATCCCATCTCAAATCTGTGAAATCAGTTTTGTAGTCACTGAAACGACTGGGGTGTCCAAGCACTCTTCCCTTAACTCTGTGAGTGGGATGTTTGCATTAGCAGGGCTGGGGTATAGAATCATTCAGGTTGGAAAAAAAAGAGCCTTGGGATTAAGTCCAACCTTTAAGCCTCCATTACAAAGTCCACCCCTAAACCACCACGTCCCTCAAAACCACATCCAAATGACTCTTAAACACACCTAGGGATGGTGATTCAACCCCCTCCCTGGGCAGCCTGTGCCAGTCTCTGGCTATTCTTTCTGTGAATTTTTTTTTTCCTGCATCAGGAGCTGGAAAGAGTTGATCTTTCTGAACCCCCTCTAGAAGCTCTGTGCATTATGGAAAAACTTGCTGCTCCAAATGTCAGCACATATATTAGACACCTAAGGTTAGACAGTGGTAGTACATTGTCTGTACATATGTGGAGATGACACTTCAGCTGTCTCCTAACAGTCTTTCTCACAATCAGCAATGGCTGAGAGGTGCTGTTCCCTGCAAGAAAAAAAGGAAAATTGGTCTGACAGTGTCACTGACACCACTGTTTCTTGAGGTGTGCCAGCTTTCATCCTAATATATAATGCCTAAATAGATGCTTGTATAAAAAGCCTGTCTGCTGCTATTCCATAAATCCAGAGAGTGATTTGTTTTGGAGATATTTTCTTTCCTCTAAAAAGAACAGTTAACAATATTTCAGGATCTAAGGTATTGGAAAGCCTATCAAGAGGTTAAGGCTATTGAAGAAGTATTTTGCTTATGAAATCTCTTTGGCCAGACCTGTCCCTGCTGTAGCATCCAGCTTGAGCTGTGCTTGGGACAATCCAGGTGCAGATGCATCAGTCCAGAGAGAAAGCACCTGCTTCACCTGAGCAGCAACACAACCCTTTGTTAGACTAGGTCAGAGATGTCATATGTTGTGGAACTTGTTTGAATTTTAAATATCACTGTTGTGAGTAATTCTGCCTGTTTAATTTTCAATTACCCTGCTCAGTGTGATTGTGCAAAGATTTCAGTATGTTAAATGTGAAAAGAGAATGAACATTCTGGAACAAGAAGAAGCAACGTGCTGCAATTGTGGGAATAGTCGTTTTACAATGTAAAACAGTGCAGCAGACAAAGAAAACTGAGGGTTCTGCACAGCTCTTGTATCTGTTTTATAATCCTCAAAGGGTCCTGCACGTAGCAATACATGACTGTCCATACCCCACCATAAAAATCAACACAAAACAGCATTTTTCCTGCCTGCTCTATAAGTTACCTGACTCAGATCATGCCTAAGGGAAAGGATTTCTGATGGACTTCCCATCAGTTATTTTCAGTCTTACATAGTATGAGCTCCCTGCTCTTGTGATCCTTACTAAGCGCTCAGGGCTCATTAGTAACCTGGTTTGTGGCTGAATTAATTTGCTTTGGACCAGCAGTGATTTCTCAACAGAAAATGACCTGAAAGACTGTTGTTAACTTTGTTTTCCTTACTGGAAGTGTAAATTTGTCTGGATGCTGCACAGTAATTCTGGTGCCACATTGAATATTTAGGATTCTTTAACAGAATCCAATGCAGTATTTATTATTTCTGTAGGTACTAGCAGCTGATGGGACTAGCCAGCTCTTTTTGCTTCAAGAGCTGTGGCTCAAAACAGATGTAGTTTTCTTTCAAGCCCTCCAGTGCTATGCTCTTTGTGCTGATGCAGAGGTGGTAATGACAAACAGCTTCCCCTGGGCAAACCCAAACCAATTACAATCTAATAAATGTGCTACACCCCAGCAGCTAAATAATTCATGGTATTGGCAGAAGGTCTCTGTCCTGTAAGTCTTTTCAGTCCAATATAGTGAGCTGGTAATGTATCAGAGGAGAGAGATCTGTCTCCCCCCTTGTCAAGAGGCTATAGTGTGTTAATAGAGAAACTCCCCCAGATACATCATGTGACGTGCTTGAAAAGCAAAAAGTCACATAATCAAGTGCCTCAAATTAAAAAGCTTTTACTTTTTTACAGGAGGGTTTCCTCCTTGGTGAATAAAGTCTAAGCTTTGTTTCAAGTAACAAAGTCTGTTCCTGTAGGATGATGAACGATGTACTTCAAGTGGGTCATTTAACAACAAGCTACACAAAGGCTGGACACTTTTCCAGGCTAATAGTTTTATAACCAGTAATAACTTGATTTTGGCACCTGACATCTCTCATTAAAAAGATCTTTGCTCATGCTGAAAGAACACCAGGATATCTGGAAAGCTCAGCTCTTGCTGGGATCCTGTCAGCTGTGCAATATATTCAAGGCTGGTGACTCCCACCTTGGTGGCAATGGTTGGGGAATTTAAGGGTGTGTACCTGTCTTGGGAGGACTCAGCCCATTTTACCCAGGCAAGTGATCTTGAAAAAGCAGAATTCTATACAAAAATTATACCACAAACAGTAGGAAAGAGATCTCATGTGAGATTGCACTTTGCTCTACGTGTAGCATTAAAAGATATTTTAGTACCTGTCAAACCTTCATACTTTATGCTTTATGTTGCTTATTTGCTGGGGAAACCAAAGTGGTAGCAACTGGTATCTAACTGGTGTAACCTGAAGATGTCTGGTTCCCACAGTGTGGCTCAATCACCATGAATAAGAAAAGGAAATAATCCCTCTTATGAAAGGATTTCATATAACTTCCAGCTCATTGGATTAGTTCCACGTTGAAATGACATTTCATGTGGCCAATTTACAGCAGCACTAAGCCAAGCTCGACTGCACACTGCCTTACTAGAAAACATCTTCTGTGTGACATGAGGTGTGTGTTATCAGATGTGATGCTGGCTGCTATCTGAGGAAAAAACTGGCACCAGAAGTAGTAAGAGGGCTTGTTACTGAATGTGACATCTCAAGGGCCAAAATCTTACAGTTTCATTCAGGGTTTCTTTTTATTTGTTTGTTTTAGGCCTAATGACCAACCACTTCTATTTTCTTATAGAAATTCAGAAAAAAAGCCCTCAGTTTTGGCAATCACAATCTTCCTTCTCTTGAATTTATTTATACCTCTAAAATAAAATTATATAACTCCTTTCAGAACGTCTTGTGGTAAAGAGGAAGACAAAGTCTTGTGGATTGTCCTTCTTTCAGCTAGGACAAAAAGCCATTAATACTTCTGAGATTCTTCACCAGATCAATTTTCTATAAAGGGAACTGTATCACTGTGCAAATAAGAAAAAAGTAGTTTTCAACTGCCATGGGTGCAATTCTACTATAAACTTAAAAAAAAAAAAGGAATTGCTGTGGTGCTCTTAGAGTCTACAGCAAGAGCCATATTTAGAAGATAAAACCACCAGATCAAACAGATTGAGCTATCAGTTCTGGATGAACTCAAAAGCTTGTTTACATAACTTGATATTGACCCCAGGAGAACAATTAATTAAATGGTTTCTGCAGCAAGTGTTGAAGACTGTTATCTGTGATGGATTAGTCCTTATTCTGTGTTTGGTCTTTTCAGTGCAAGGAAGAGGGTGAGATGCTCAGTGCTTCCCAGGAACTATAGGGGACTTCATTAATTTTAGTAGTATATTTCCTTTCTTTAGTATATAACCCTTTCTTTATCTTGATCCAGAAATGTTTGGTCATTTTGAAACACAAAGCTTTTGAAAGCCACCTCTATTCAGTTTCTAGTCATCTCTCTGCTCACTGTCTCCTTTTTTCAGTGATCCCTGGATATTACAGCCTCTCCCAGTAGACAGTTTCAGAAGTGGAAGGGCAGAGGTTCCTAAAGTTTAGTGTGAAATACAACCAATCCCCCCAAATCAACTCTACAGCTGTTATCTGGGAGTAAAAAGAAAATACTATTAACTACAAGATGGTCTGGCACCTCCTATTCCACCTCCACAAAGTGCCCTCAGGTTGTGCCTTCCAGGGTCTGCAGGAACATTTCCATATTTCCATTGCCTGTTCTTTCCAGAAGTGCCCAGTGCCCCAGATGAAAGGTCTCTTAGAAGATCACCCAGCCAGGGGACCTATTCTGGGTGATGGAGGGAAGGAGGGTGCAGTGTTGAGCCCTTTCTGTGACTAGCAGGAGAGCTGGTAATGCTCCTGTCCCTGGCAATTAGCTCAGGATGTCAAGGGCTGCTGTTGGAGGCAGTTAGCCCAGCAACAAGCTGTCCAAGTGTTTCAGAGGCAACCAAGTACTCCTTGCACTGATCCTGCATCCATGTCCTTCCCCAGAGGGGAGCAGGGCTGGAGCCTGTGAGTGTGTTGGCTCTTATGTTATCTCCTGGGGGTGACAGTAACGTATCAGATGCCAAAAGCATCATTATCCTTGGGGAGAGGCATGGTGGAGTGGGGTGTGTTTTTCAGCCACTAATCTTTCCTGTCCTGCCAGTCTCTGTTAGTCAGAGCCTGTGCCAGTGGCCAGTCCTTTTCCTCTGCCTCAGCAATCACTGTAAAATTAACTCTCAGATATTCAAAACAGCTTGCAGGGATTGAGCTATGTGATTTTTTCTGACATTAGTGGGAGATACACGATTAAAACTTTGCTCAGTGGCCTGAAATTGTCCCTGCTGGTGTTGTGTTTTCACCTTTTTTACTGGCACCAGTGAGCCCACAGCACAGCCAGGGTTGTTGGAGGCAGATGGGCTCAAAGGCAGGGAGGTGACCTGCTACTTCTGCCTGTCACAGAGGTTTCTCCTCCTGCTCACTCTGGACACGCTGAGCAGGAGAATCTTCTTTGCAGAACAGTGATTAACAAAGCAGGAGGTGATGCAGGGAGGGAGGAAGATGGATGGAGAGGAAGGTGGAGGAGGAAAGACTGAAGAATATGAGTGCTGGTTCCCTGATTTTATTCTGTCCCAACTTAGTCCTGTCTTCTCTAGTGCAAATTTCCAGTGGGCTGCAACACATACCTGTGTGGCCACCTCCCCAGATGGCTGTGCTTAGCTGGAGAAAAGCTGGGTAATTTCAAAGGCTTTAATCTTTTATGTATATTATTCATAAACATAGGCTGAGCTTTCAAAAGGGAATTCAAAAGCACCAGGACAAACTCTTGGGGGGGAAAGAAGTGTCCTACAATAACTCAGCTCCTGTTCCCACTCATGAAAAGTGCATGGATACTTCATTTGGGGGAAATAAGCCTATTTCAGCTGCCACCTCTTCCTGCAAAAATATGTGCTGCTGCTTCCTCAGGGGATGTTCACAGCAGTTTTCAGTCATTACAAATAACAGGCAACACAATTCAGAGGAATACTCAGCATAATCTTTGTTCTCTGGCTACAAAAAAAAAACCCCACCACACAGGACTTTGAAATTCATAATTCCCAAGAATCATTTTGATTTAAAATTTGCCCTTTTAGTGTAATTCGAATTTCAGCAAGCCAGAAGCATATTGGATAAAAATCCTCCAAGTAATTTCTTTCTCTTCATTCAGTAATAAAAATTAATGTTATCATTGTTCCTCATTTTGAAGCAGAATTATAAATCTATAGTTCTATGAATGTTGCAAGCTCTGTATACATTATTAATTGCTTGTAATAGACATAGTGCTTTATATTTTTATAAAATAGTCCCTTTCCTCCCATCACATCACCATAGTAAAAGTAATTTCAGAGGTAATATTCGTAATTCTAGGGGAATGAGAAACGGGAAGCCTTTCCTTAAGTTTTTTAACCCTACTATACATCTTCCTGAAGAAAAGGCACTTAGTGCTCGGAGCAGCTCAGGAGGGGTTGGCAAAAATGGCTTCAAGAATGATTTTCAGTTTTCCACCATCCTGGAGAGAATTCAGCTGCTCCCTGTCTGTGTTGGTTTTCTACAGCCCGGAGATGTATGTGACAAATGTCTATATGTCCTGAGGACATAAAAATGCCCCATTGTGCTTCTCCTCCCCTACCTGTCCTGCAGTGGAGTCTGTTGCTTCCAGCTCCCTCCTGTCAGCATTCAGGGCTCTCAAATTCAGATCTGTTCTCACTGGTTCCTTTGACATCTTAGCTAAAATTGGATAAAGAGAGAGTGCAGTTTGTAATTCTAAGTGAGATATTCACTTTAAGGATAATGTTTTCAGTGGATTAGTTGTTTTCTTCTTTCTATACAAAATTATCCAAAATAACCATGTTATTAGGGAAACAATACAAAGGAGTAAAAATGTATTTTTATTATTATTACTTTTTTTTAAGAGAGAGAACATACAATGCACTGAATAATAAGACTAATCTAAGGACACAATAGATTTCATTAGTCAGAGAAAAAAATTTTTGTCAGAGTATCTTGCTGCCATTTTTTTCCCTTAATATAATAGAATATTTGTGCTTAATTATCTGTGGTGATAAGCAAGATCTGTGAGAGCTTTTATAGAGACATCATTACATTTTGCATCTGCTGGGTAAGGAGATAATGGTACCAATTACATGTACGAGTTCCAGGTTTTGTCAACGTTTCTCACTAGAAGAAATCTTGCAGGACTTCAGAATCTTCCTTTAGCTTTGTGCCATCAATTGTGACACACTCACTGAGCAATCTCAGCAATAACAAATTACACAAGGTAAGCCACTGGGGCAGAACAAAGCATTTGCAGTGTGGTGTTCTAGCTGGTTAAACAAAGGACAAGCTGGGATGTTGGAATGCCAGAGTACTGTTTAAAATGCATTCAGAGCATCCTAACCCTCGTGGACTTTTAACTATTCATGATGATTTCACTTCCTTAATAGCAAGCTGTGCCCATAAGTCACTTCTAGCTTCTGACAGCATACAGCTTGATTTTTAGGTCTTGTGTGTGGTGGTCCCCCAGGCAGCACTCTAGCAGCTCTGTGCTATAGCTGCTTGCTTCCTTCACTTGAAAGAAAAAGAAAAAAAAAATCAATTATTCCCTGGCCATGACTAGGGTGGAATTGAAGCTTTAAAGATTATGGCATCCCATTTCAGGAGGTGCAGGGGAAGGTGTGAAACTACTGAAGGTCAGGGGCTTGCTTGTGCTCTCATGTTTTAGAGCAGGGAACAGAGTGTTTGAGGCAAAGGCAGGTCAGTGATCCAAAGTCTGCTCCTAAGGTAGAACTGTGTACTCACATTGAGTTGTTTCACTACTTAAAATACACCCACTTCTGCTACTCTGTGGAAATAGAGCACAACCTAATTGTCTGAGCTGTGAAGTAAACTGCTGCAGTTTGCATCCCTCACCCCCTTCCCAACAGAGCACACATTGTGTTAATGCAGGCTGGGTTCACAGGCTGAATGCTTATGAGCAACACGTGAGTACATTTTACTGAAACAAGCTTTGACAGTTGCTGAAAGTTTTTGGTGGTAAAAATACATTCCCAGTGATTCAGGATGTGCCCAGGCACGTGAGAACAGGAGAGCAAAAATCTGTGCCTGTGATCACCTGGCCAAGAGATCAAGTCAATCTGCAGAAACCTAGTGCAGAGAAATGCTGAAAAAAATATTATGTTTATCAGTGTGATTCACATCAGAGGGAAAAGCACCAAGGGTTTTCCTTTGTTTGAGTTGCTGGTGTCTTCCACCTGGAAATGGGAGGCTGACCCAGACCAAAAAGGTTAATTCCTGAACCAGAAGAAGGTTTCAGTAGAGCTTGTGATTGTCTGGTTTGGGAAAGTATCTTGGAGAGGGTTTATAACCTACTACAAGGACTGATTTTTCATGTGCTGACTTTCCTTTTTCTTTTTCTATGAGGAATTGCTGTGTTTTCTCCTCCTGTAGTGTGTCTGACCACTAAAGAAACAACCCAGGCCATCTTGAAAGCAATCTCTGCTCCATATTTTATTTTAATAGGAAAATATGGAGGAATCATAATTAATATAATGTCTGTGCTTAAGCTCTCTCTTTAGGTATATGTATATAGAAAAGGTATAGAAGCACATGTGCTGAAAACACCTCATTGTGTTACCTATGGTCCCAATGTCCTTTTAATTTTGGAGAACTTGTGACCCTCTTTCCTTATCTTAAAGTAGAAAATCTTTGGGCAGTGCTTTTTTTTTTTTTTTCTTTTTCACCATGGTGTTCCAAAGTATAAGGAGCACAGTTCCATTTTCTCATAAAACATAAATGGCAATGATCCCAGCAGCACTAGAAGGCTAAATGGCATTTCTTCTTATGTCTTTTCCACTTGTCTTGTAAAGTTCTGGTGGCCACTCATTGCCCTGACACTCTTGTGAACTTCTGCTGACAAAAAGGCTGCATGTTTGACTTGGCATCTCTGCTGTGCCCCAGCCAACCACCCTGGCTTTGCAGATTCTCCCGAGCTGTGGATCAAAGCAGGATAAGTCATCTGTAGAGAATGGCCTGAAGCTGAAGAAAAATGTACTCTAAGCTGTCTGTAAAACTCTCCAAGAGTCTGCTTCTCAGCACTGCAGAGTCTTTAAACATGCTAATTGGTGTCAAATGAGTTGATCTCCTTACCTCAGATGGGTGAATTCAGGTTTGGAAGGTAGTGGTGCCCTCTTGGCACCTTGCAGAATATCTTACACATCGTGGATAAGGAATTTATTTAGCACAAATTGAGAAGTTAATCAACTGGACCTGTGGTTTTGTGCTGTGTACTTTTCCACTGTATAGTAATGGACTTGGAAGCTCATTTAGGAGAAAGAGGTTACTCTAGCAATCAGCATAGCTCCCACAGACACCATTGGGAGTTTTGCTCTATAAAGACTACCAGAAATTCATTAATGACCCATTAAACTGGTGTCAAGGTATTCCTTCAAAACAAGATTGGAATGCTAGTTCACTCATTCCAGTCTAGATTAATTGGTGGCTGCTTTGCTTGATCTTAATCAAAGGTCTGCGGTGAGCTACATGCATCAATTACATCCATAAATGCATGAAAAGCCCATTTGATAATTTCTTGTCTACAAGAAGGATAAGGTTTGATGTGCAGGGAGGGCTTGTGGCAGTGTTGTGGTTTCACAACCAGTGTCTCTGCTGCTTAAACTGGCGTTAGCAGCTCCTCACCCCTTTGCTTCACCCAGTGCTATTTCCACAGGTGTACTTGTTGCATGAGATGTTTATGGTCAGCTTGGTGGGAAGGGTGGTGATGCTTCAAAAGGACTTAAACATGGATTTTGAGTGCAGACAGGCAGTGGCATCTGCAATGGCATCTGTGTGAATCAAGTTTGAGGCACTGACATCCTCAAAGAAGAGAGAGGGCAAGAGCCTCCCCTTCTTTCTTGACATGCTGAAGAGTGGGTATGTACAGAAGCAGAGCAGGAACCTCTGTAGACAGTGAATAAGGAGTATGAAAGGAGAACAAGTTACCTGTGATATAGTGTTTCCCACCAACTGCAGCTAGAGTACAGAGAAATGCATGTTTCACCTAACATGAGGGTGATGTATGCATCCAAAATAGGTGATAACAGAGCTGTGAGGTTACAGAACCCATTCTGGAACAGTAATGCACCTCTCTTGCTGTGTGCAAGGAAGAATCCCTCTCATACATCTTTACTTCAGTGGCCAGCCCCAGTTTCTGGGTGCTGTAATGGGATGACCTTTCATGGAATAAGGTTTTCTGTTTTCTGTTCAACATCCTTCTGTTGTAAACTATCTCTCTGAAAGGTAGGGAATCCCTTTAAATCCTGAATGCTGTTGGATTACTGGCAGTGCAAACTCATTCACCTGTCACCTAGGAAGAATTTTGCTCCAAGATGAATGGCCTTCAGTTCTGTGTATTATTTTACATATGGAAATCAGCACGAAGTTTCAAAAATAGCTGTTTCAAAAATCCCAGATTAATTGATCTGCCACTTCTTTTTGCAGTTTTAAAATTAATGTTCTTTCTGGCCTCCTATGAGGCTGAGCTCTGCATGTTTCTGCAGAAAGGAACACATTCAGGTGACCAAGCTTTCATTTTAACTAATATGATGCTAATGAGCCATAACTCCTAGTGATTTGTACTGGGAAAAGGAAGTAGAAGAGAGGAAACGAGTGATAATACATCCTTCAGCTACACATAATGTGGATGCTGGGCTTTGAACTAAGAGTACAAACAATCAGTACAGACATCCCAAAGATATGAGGGCCACTCTTCCATGCAGTGTTAACACTGACAAGTTTATCTTAGCATATAAAATTTAGTGTTACTAAGAAACATTAAAAAGTGGATTATGGTAGAAGGTGTGTCAGGGAAGAGCAGGGAAGTACTGCTGCAGATGTTCCATATTCAGAAATCACATTTACTGTATAATATATTTTTATTTTCATCTATGTGTCAAAACAACTAGCAAAAGAAAATACTTTTATGTGGACATGGGGAAAATGGGACACAAAGTTCAAGCACCATGTTGGGACTATAAACCCTGCCTTAAACTGCTTTGTGTATTTGTAATAAAATGCTTGGGTAGAGTCTGATGGACCTACCCCCGTGGATACTTTCCTTGGTAAAAGTCTCATTTGCTGACATAAATGCTACCGAAGGAAGAATAAAGACAATGTAACCTGGCCATTGTCACACTAGAAGACCTTGCTGTTGCTAAAAGAATAAAATTATCATTATCAAATGGCTCTATTAATCAATTTAAATGGGATTCATTGTGTCATGACATCATTTTAGCCCAAATCCTAATGTTTGTGAATGTGATATGGTGAGGTCCATCAGTCTCTTGCAAAAGCTGACAAGTCCTCTACTCTTGCAGAAGATAACTGTGAATATACAGACCAGAGAGCTGAACTTCTCATACCAATGAGGTTCTTGTCAGATCTGGTGCAGATGTTTTTGGCCAAGGGAATTGCTGTGTCTTTCTGGCCCGACAACCTTACAAAACTAGAGGCTCACTGGGACAGAAAAGCTCAACTTTCTTGCTCTTCCCATGCTAAGAGGCAGGGAACAGGGTAAATGAGGTGGGGAAAAGGAGACCTAAAGTTTGTAGCCACCTTATTGTGCAGGTTTGACATCTGCTTTGGTCTGAAATGAGCTAGGAATCCAGTTGGTGTTGGCTACATAAACATTGCCTGAGCTGTTCAGTTTGGAGTTTTTCACCAAGGGCTCAGCAATGCTCCTTTGGCTTTTATTCCTCTCCTTTGCATCTAAGTGACCTCGTTACTCCTCTGAAATAATATATTCACAGTTACAGGAAAACAGGGACTCTATTGGAGGAATGATGCAAAGTCTTCATCTTAGTGAGGGATGACTTTGCACTTCTGCCGAGTCAGGGCTGTGTCTGGGGACCTCAGTAGCTGCTCTTTCACAGGGAGAGTTGCATCCAGCACTGCCTGTGTTGCCCTGAAGAGGTGGGTGTTATGAAACAGATAGCTTTGCATTTGCACCTCTTTTGGGGTGTGATGGAGAATGAGGAAGCATCTCCTGTTAATTCATTTCTGTTTGTGAATCTTTTCCTTGCATGAACTTATAGAATATTCTACACTGACTTATAGTCTCCTCTTAGCCTGGCACTCTCCTGCTGATAATGTCCATAGTCATAAAAGATAAAGTTTCTCTGAAACAGATGAAACCACTCAAATCTTGTTACATATTTTCTTCCCTCTAGCAGGAGACTTTCAGCATTGAATTTACAAAGCATCCCAGACTGCAAATGTCTAGTCTATTGCTGGTTGTGAGAATGAATTGATTTGGCTTTTCTTGGTGGGATCAGATAAAAACAAGACACCTAAAGGCCCAGCCCAGAGTATGTACTCTAGTGAGTACTTGCTGATTTTGGTGGGGTCCTGTATATAACCAGTAGTGATCAATATGAAAGAAGGTCGTGCACCTTGCAGTGATTGTCTGCACTGAGAGGTGTGTGTGTGCTGTGCTTTGGCTGGTTCCTTAAGTGATTACCAGCCTTGGGACAAGTGCATCATGATGTAATTCCATAAATCCTCCAGAGCCAGGATTTACTGAAGCATGTTGACACAACCTCCCTGCCAGCACAAGAGGGGTCCCAGCTCCCACACAAGCAGGATGGGCACGTGAGGATCAGGACACAGAACAAAGAGCACTGCTGGGTATCTGTCTAATGAGTCATCCTGGTCTTCTGCTGTCCTCAAAATACAGATGCCAAAAGAGTGGTACAGCCAGGAGAACTTGTCTGGGTAGAAGAACGTGTTGTCCAATATAAAATTTTCTGCATCAAATCAGAGGAAAAAAATGAGCCCAATGCTTAAAGGAGTTGGAAGGAGCTGCCTTTTAAAGAAGAGCACAAGGGAGCCAGAGAGAGCAGTTCCTTTCTGCCTGGGTACACAAAGACAAGAACATTATATCTTGAGCAGTTAAAATACAAATACCAACCTTTTCCCTTCAAAAACCCTCAACAAACAAAAAAAACCCAACCCTAACCAAGGAAAACAGTAATAAACAAAAATAATAATTGCCTTTTAAGCCTTGCCCACACTATTCAGCAAAGGGAGAAGCAATTTAGCAGACCACAGGCCAGTTTGATACTTGCCATCCTGCATTAGCTTGTTCTGCTGGAGGGCTCATATGCACCCTGAATAACTATTCTTAAGTAAAACATAATTTGCTGCTGAGTTTCTTCTTTAAGACTTAGCTTCTGCTTAGGGATACCAGATATTCAGATAGGGAGGCTTCCAGATTTTACCCCTGTGTAAAGGTGGCATTATTATACCCCCTTATTTTTTGTTCTTTGACTTTTTAAATGAGTAATGCTTGCAAAGGATGCTGGCTCTGACTAGTGTGTGAAGCAGTATCTTGGACTGACAGCAGTGAGAAAGATCTTCAGCCCAACTCAAGAGTGATATTGCTGATGTGTCTTTCATAGGAAGTGTTTTATCCCTCCTTCTTACATTCAGATTGATGGATTTACTGGGATTACTCCCTCCGGGCTAATAGCTACCATTTCTTTGTACATTGAGAATTTAAGAGGAATAGTACATTTGATTGATTTGTTCAGGAACTGGGTGTGATTTTTGTGAATACATTTGAAGTGTTAGATGTTTAAAGCTAATTGTGTGTTTAAGTGCTGAGCTGCACCGAGATTTAACTTCATCACTGAGGGCTGGGTGATCCAGCAGCTGCACACAACTGGCTACATGCTAATAAAGCAATACAACCCTGTTTAACTTCTTCCTGGGTTTTGTTCATGGCTGTATGTTGACCATTATCTGATTCTATGCAACTTAAGATATTCAAATACATTGTTTTATGCCTCCAAAACTTGGTCTCTTTTGGTGACACAGTACCATTGATAGGCAGTCTCCTGCCTGGCATGTTTGCCATAATGCAAAGATCTTGGCAAAAGCAACTTAGTTTTGGTAGACTTAGTATTTGTGGTGCCAAGAAAAGCTTTAGCTGTGAGGGGACTGTGTGGTTTCTACATGTAGAGGCAATGGACTCAAGGTTAATTTACTACTGGTGGGATTTGGTCTTGGATTATTTACTGGCCTGTATGTCTCCAGTTCTTTCCTTGACAGCCTGTCTGTTCACTGCTGAGGCCTCATCTCTAATTTTTCCCTGGGTAACTTTTTGCACCATTCTTTTTCTCACTTAACCTGAATGTTAAAGCAAAGACTTTCAAGGAATGGCTGCAACTTGGGACAGAGTAATAGAGAGATCCTTTCGTAATCCTTTCTCGCCCCATTTATCACGATTCCATGAATTTAAGACAAAACTGCATTTTTCATGAGGCTCTTCATGGGTCAGTAAAAAAATGGATTAAATTCTCTGTCTTCCCCGACAAGAATAAGTGTGAAGCTGTAAAATGTTACATGCTTATTAGAATGCCAAGACCACTCCTGTCTGTTTGAAACTTTTCAAATTAAGAGACACAGAGTAATTATTTTTCAGAACTGATATTTCTTAGAAAAAAACTACCATAACCCTAAAGCCAAAAAAGCTTCCAGTAAGCCACTCAATTACCAGTGGCTTTATGTTAAAAAATACTCCAACAGCACCAAAATGTGGCGTATTCTGTGACAGATGAAGAAAGTTAGGGAAGTATTGTAGGATAAGTCGGATCACAATATTTTCCAGCTTAAGTTGTAAATCTGCAGCTGAGGATGTAAATGTGAGCAGGGCACATACAGATATGTTGTGTCATGCCATTTAAAGAAAATGTGTTTAGTATAGCCAGGTATTGCCATCTAAGCCTGCAATTATTCATGCTGCTTCGTGCAGTTCTTTGGCTGTCATTTGTTACAGGCACATTATGCCCATAGGCAATATTTTCAGCCTCCATAGAGTCCATTTGATGTATGCAATGCTGGAATAAACTGCCAACTGCAGAGCTCTGCAGAAGGGACAAATGCAGAACTAGCTGCAGTTTCCTGTCACTGCTGTATTTCTGTCCTCACGCTTTTCTTTCAGGGTTATATCAGATCATCAGGGCTTGAAGAGTCTGATTTATTTTTATTTCATTTATTTGTTTATTATTTATTTATGGCTATAATTTAGGATGAATGTGATTAGGACTTCCAGGTAATTCTCCTACAATATGTTTTTAGTGTTCTTTATAGCTTATTCTTTTTCTTCTTTGATTTGCTTTCTGAATTAAAGCCACTTTAAATACTTGTACTTCAGCCAGTTGTGATTTAAGCAGGAAGATTCCCTCTAGCTTTTGCAAATCTTTTTATTTCTCCTTTAAAGCACTTATCTTCATTTCTAAACTGGTACAGTATCAATCTTTCACAGAAAGCAGAGCCTCTCTCCCTGAAAGAAATGTCTACTTTTCACTCACAGAGTCCATCTAGGGAGATAGGAAATGAGTTTGGCAGTTTTGGGCAAGAGGTCTCAAGAGCACCCAGCCTAAATACCCCCATGCAATTGCAGAAGTGTGAAGACAGGTTCATCTGACAGGGTTGTGGGGAGATGGAGATGGGCAGAAGAGGGGAGGGGAGCAGTTGCATTTGCCAGCCTGGCTGCTGACCTGGCTGCTCATAGGAAGGTGTCTGAGCTGGGGATAATCAGGCACAGGCACATTCACAGCTCTGATTAAGAGGAATAAAAGGATGTTTTAAAAATCAGCCCTGTCTGCCACCTACATTTGTTCACTCCAAATTCCAGGAATGAGATTAATTCAAACTCTGCTAATAGAGAGCAAGAGCAGAGTGTGTGTTATGACACCATATCATGGCACAGGGGATAGCAGGAACAGCAAAGAGAAGAATAAATGTGGACCAAGCACAAGCTCCTCTGATCCTGTGCTGGTCCACTGTGTACATGAGTTATGGGTCAGAGAGGTTTGTCTTTTCCCTGAGGATCATCACAGGCAAAGGGGCAAGGGATGGAACGTGGAGGAACCTGCAGGTGACATTCCCACAGGGATAAAGAGCTCATGCCAAAGCTCCATCCCCACCATGCAAGGAATAACAAATTCAGTTCTGAGTCAAGCAATTATTCTCTCTCCTTGTGTGAGAAAGACAGGACCCAAATGCTTTCTGGTTGGGCAGATTTTCCTTAGCCTAGAGGTCTGCAGAGGGATCCTGGCCACGAGGTTGTGGGACAGAGACCCAATGCTGAGCCCACACAACTAAACTGTGATGGTTGCTACTCATTCCCTTGCCTTGTGCTGATAGTCCTGCTCATTGTGTACCATTCATCATCCTGCCTTCTGATTTCTTGGCAATGCCTGTGCTAATTATTCACCCTTCCTGCCTATATACATGTTTCCAAAGTCTCAAAGTAAGACACCTGAGAGGTGGGAATAGGAGGCACATATGTCCTATTCTACAGCATGCTCCTGAATATTTAGAAGCTAATTTGAAAACTGGAATAATAAATAAATAAACAAAAAGATGCAGCTTCCTAATAACATTGCTCAATGTTTGCAAGATATTCATGGATATATATTCTGTCTGTTGATCACTAAGGAAACTTGTCATGTGCAGGGAAGATCAGAAGAGCTCTGGATTTAAAGACATGCTGCCTTCCAGAGTAAAACTGGAATCTCAATAAGAAAGGCACCTTTTCACTAATTTATTCCTAAAGAAAACCTTCTCATTTTAGTTATACATATATATAAAATATCACCCCCATTCTTTTCCTACTGCTGACATTTCTTTTTAGTTTCAAACTTTTCTGATAGAAAAATAAAACAAGGAAGAGTGAAGTACTCTCCCTTGGGAGAACTGTTCAGAACAGTTTTATCAGTACAGGCTATTAATGAGGCTTTCTCTTCAAATTTCCTCTTTCTTCTTTCCTGGAAAGACCTTATTCTCTCATCCTGAGCCCTAGAAAATGGGACTAAGTACAATTACAAATAAAAGATGAAAATTACAGTATTAATAACCCAGGAACTGCCTCAGTCATGTGGCAAAACTCCTGCTGGCAGGTGTGGTGTGACTTCAGTGACCTCTTGAGCAGCATCTGGGTTGGAGTCAGGTGGGAGGTTGCTCCTTTGTTAGGGAGCAGATCAGAAAGATGATATGAAAAACTTCCCAGCAGCAGTTGTCTGCTCAAAGAATAGGAGATGGAGTGAGAGATGTTTGGCCTGTATCTTCCCTTGTAGAGGCCTTAATTGTGCTGAATTCAGTGTTCTGGAAAACCTCTAGGCACCCTTCAGTCTGCATTAAGTTTCTTGTCATTGAGTTTTATGGCTTCCTTGATCTGCAGCTCCTTTATGGTTTCATGAGATAACCCTGGGACTCGGCCAGCTGCCTGCTCACACCATCCAGTCATGGAGCAGCTGAGGGAACACACCTTGGGGCAGAAACCTGCTGCCCTCTCTGACCTTGGCATAATCCTTGGGCAACACAAGGGGCTGGCTGGATTGGACAGGGCAAGACACTCTTGGACATCTACTCAACTTTATAGCTGTCTGCATCAAAACTTGTTTCAAGGGGTGTGTATTGGGGAGGTTGGTTGAGAAGCAAGAAGACAAGGGTTTCTCACTGATTTTTAGGCAGAGCTGTGGTAGTAGCTAAGAGACACCTCATCCTCTCCTCATGGCAGCACAGCACTGCCTGAACTCCAAATCATTTGATGCTGCAATCTGCCAGTCCCAGCTGGCTCAGCTACAACCTTCCTCTGCTGAGACAGCCCCATCCTTCATGGGGAGAGACCCTTCCCCTTTGTACAGCTGCAAAATAAATCATTCACTGCTTGCAAAGGGGCTTTCTGGTGTTAAATTAGTCACACAAACCAGCATCCAAAGCAGGTAGGGTGGCAACTCAGCCATATGTGCTGTGCAGCACAAAGCTGCTCTCACCACACCAGGGTTTTGCCCTTGCTGGTGACTCTCCCTCACTCTAGGTACTCTTGGTATGCCTTCACCTCTTTCCCTTTAATAGAGAAGTGGACAACCTTCCCAAGAAAATAAATAAATAAGCAAATTTCTTACGCTCTCTACCTGTGTAGCAGCAGCAGCAGCACTGTGGGAGACATTATTTACATGAAGTTCATGAATATTTATAGTAATATTTATAGTTTTGTTCAGCAGGAGGCTTGATCAAGTCAGTAGTATGTCTGGGGATCAGTCTTCAGCATACTACTTTTAACAAGAATAATTTGCATTTAATAAAGGGCCTGAGGCAGCAAGTTTAGATCCAGATTTGAATTTTCTTGATATTTGGAGAAATGTTTGGATTAGTGGTTTCATTCCACATCTATTTTCACTGGCCGTGACGGAATGAAAAGAGAAATCTCAACTGAAAGAAACAAACTGACAGGAACAGTGTGAGAATGTGCCAGAAAATGAAGGGGTTTTTCCATATAGGTCCTACAGCATAGATGCTGTACAGTTAGTGAGATGCACATTAGCTACCTTTCTGTCATCAGTGCTTCAGATAACTAGGATGGGCAGATGGAGAATCCTGAAAGTTCTTCTCTGGTGCATTAAAATCCATCTTTCCCTCCTTGCAAATGAATGTGCTCAGGCACCACTACTCTGCACTAGTGAGACCACATCTGGAGTGTTGTGTCCAGTTCTGGGCTCCTCAGTTCAAGAGGGAGAGGGAAATACTAGAGAGAGTCCAATGGAAGCTACAGAGATGATGAAGGGACTGGAATATCTCTTACAAGGAAAGGCTGGGAGCCCTGGGGCTGTTCAGCCTGAAGAAGAGAAGCCTGAGAGGGGATCTGATGAATGGTTACAAATATCTGCAGGGTGGGGGGTCAAGGAGAAGGAGCCAGTCCCTTTTCAGTGATGCCCTGGGATAGGACAAGTGGAAATGGTCACAAACTGGAGTACAGGAGGTTCCACATCAACATGAAGAAAAACTTCTTCACTGTGAGAGTGACAGAGCCTGGCATAGGCTGCCCTGAGAGATTGTGGAGTCTCCTTCTCTGGATCTGCTTCTGTGTGGGCTGCCCTGGGTGACCCTGCTCTGGCAGGGGAGGGTTGGACTCGAGGTCTCTTCCAACCCCTACCATTCTGTGAGTCTATCTCACGTGCAGCAGAGCTTGGAGGGAGATGTGAGGCTGGCTGTGGGTTCCTGGGGACACCCAGGCTGGAAATGTAGAGCTGCTTTGGGTATCTGCTGCCTACTTATACCTGCACCAATAACAATACCAGGAACAATACCCCTTATACCAGTTATATCCTAACTGGGTGAGTCTTCAACCAACTGGCTCACTATTGATTGATGAGCTAATGAGAGAGGTAAAATCATTTTTTCTCTAAACGGAGGTATCTGAGGAGGTATTGGTGCTCTAATTTCACCTGTCCCTCATTGTGTGCCTTCATTGAGATGCTGTTTAGAACAAGGCAGTTTTCAGGCCCAGCCCTTCAAAGGGATCCTTCTGCTATCACAATCCCCACAACATGAGCTTGGCTGCAGCTATTTATATGCCCAAGCCAAAAAAGTTGAAAGGCCGAGGAGTTAAGAGATGCAGAGTGACTTCTGCTGAAGATGGTGAACAGAAATAGCTCCAGGATAAAGCACATAAAAACCCTTTTTCATCCATCCTGACCTCTGGGTAATTTTGGAGAAGGGATTTATATTCTTTCTGTTTCTCTCCTACCAAGAAAGACACAGAAATATGCTATATGCACCTCTATTTCTCATGTTTTTTGTAATTTTGTGATTAGTTTTAGCCAAAACCTTTTTTTTTTTTTTTTGCTTGTTTTCAAAGATTTAGTGTTCCCCTGGCAGCAGTATTCTACCTGGGCAGCTGGTCTGGACAGGCTGTGTCTGCATAGGGATCTGCATGATGTTGGTTGGTACTGCTTGAGAGCATCAAACTGTGACCACTGTAGATGGTACTATAGAGGACTTCATAATCTGTGCTCTGTAAGCAACACAAAATTAGTACAGGTCCTGAATAATTTGTGATGCATGTGGTTCCTGTGCCTCATTTGAGGCTTGTATGGTGTGTCTCACAGAGCAGCCTGCTGGAAACACCCAGGTTCCCATCGCTTGCTTTAGTTTTGGCTACAGCATTCCAGCATCCTAAGTGTTGCTGCTGATGCCATAATGTAGGATATGACAAGGGCTTGTGTGTATTATTATTAGTCTTAGAGTGAGCTGTAAATATTTGGAGCTACGAGTACCTCCAGCCATTCACAGATGGTTGCTGAGTTGCCATCTCCCAACGTATATGTTACAAGAACTACTAAAAACCACTTATAGCTAAATTCAGTGTATATGCTTCTGGTTTTCATGTTATCAGCCAGAAAACCACAAATATAAGGATTATATTAGGGAGACTTGAATCAAGTTTAAACAGCGTGATGGAGATGAGAATCAATTTTAAACAGTTTCACAATTCCTTCCAGATAGGCATTTTTCTGTTCAGCTTGTTTGTATATTTTTGCAATTGTTTCAAGAATGGTTCAAAGGCAAAGACTTACTGAGGTCTGACCTTGCCGAGATGAAGGGAGGAGAAATAAACAGAAAATGTGCATCTGTGGGTGTTTGCAAACTCCTGAAACCTTGACCCAGGATGAGTCGAAGCCTGAGCAGGGTTTATGCAAATATTATGATTCTTTTGCATTCATACTTCAGTGCTTCTTCTCAGGAAGATGATATTGTGTCCCAGGTCATTAACCTCACCACAGAGTGTACTGTTGCACTCAGGATCTGTTAATACATTTGGCAGTCTTGCTTGTTGTTCTTAAGCATATGTTGAATATTTACCCAGCAGCTATTTGTACAATTCCTGTAACATGCCAGGGCAGCTTCCAGTTAGTGTCAAGAATCAATTTTCTGCCTCTCTGGAAGGACTTATTGAAAAGATGGAAAGATTTTAAAGATCTTACCAAAGCATTGATTACAATTTGTTCCTCTTCTGCATTGAAATTTACCCTCTAGCTATTATATGCACCTACTAATTACAGAATGGTAGAGGCTGGAAAGGATCTCTGGAGATCATCTTGTCCAACTCCCCTGCCAAAGCAGCTTCACTTAGAGCAGGTTGCTCAGGATCACATTGTCCAAGTGGGTTTGACATCTCCCCAGAAAAGGAGACTCCACAACTTCTCTGGGCAGCCTGGGCTAGGGCTCCATCACCCTCACAGTGAAAACAATTCTCCTTAGGTGGAAAATATACTTATTAAGAATGTATCTTCATGATTTGGATGGTTTATTTTGAAGTTTGGGGTCTGAGCAGTAGATATAGGTTTAAACTGAACATTAGGAAAAATTTTTTTACTGAAGGTGTTGTCAGGCTCTGGAACAGGCTGCCCAGGAAGGTGGATGAGTCCACCCCTGGATGTGTTTAAAAGCCATTTAGTTGTGGTGCTTGGGGATATGGCTCAGTGGTGGACTGGGTAAAGGTGGGATAATGGTTGGACTTGATGATCTTAAAGGTCTTTTCCAACCTTGATGATTCTGATTCTAATCTGAATTGCTCAGAAGACTCCACCAGCACGGAGCTCAGGTTAGGTGTGGGAGACCAGACCAAGCAATCAAGGCATCCCCTGCACTCTGCCCTTCCTGATGGAGTGGCAGCAGAAGAAAAGCTCTCAATTCTTACCCTGGGATCCTAAGACACTGCTTTGAAAAGGGTGCTGGGAGTGTTTTAAACTAAGGATAAATTCTTTAAACCGATTATTTTAGCAAGTGAAGTCTGAAGATGTCACTCCAAAAGGGCAGAAGTACACAGCTATTTCCACTTAAAGGAATTAGCTAGGTAAAATAATTGCATGCTTAACATGCACTTCATTTATTCAGAATCCAGTTATCAATTAAAAAAAAAAATCTACTGCAAGTAATTATTATTTACTTATTGGGATGTTCAAATGAATGTAGAAGTAAAGTACCCTTCAGCCTGCATTATTTTTTTTTCCTGTTGTAAGCTCTGCTTTCCTTGGTCTATGTTCTTTAACCTCTTGCATATGTCACACAGCTCTAATTTTCTTCTATATTAAGAATAAGAAAGTGTGTGATAAGGCAGATTGAGATTTCTATATATTGCACAGTTTAATTTCTTTCAGGACTTCGTTTTTGCTACAGAATGCTTTATTAGGAGGTATCAAAGCTGGGAAAAAAACCCCAATACATTAGAACTAAAAGCTTTATTAGTACGATTTATTTTTTCAATTTAATATTGTACCTGGAGCTATTTTATATCAGAATTCAGTGTCAGAGAACACAGTTAATAATGCAGAACAGCTCACAACTGGAGTCTGTTAGAGATGTTTCACTGTAAGAAATAGTTTTGATTTAAAAAAAAGATAAAATCGCAAAACTATTCCAATGTTGGCAAAAGTTCTCAGGGAGAAATGTTTTTTGGATTTTTTTCCCCCCTCAAACTGCTTCTATTCTTTACAAGACCATGAGGTTGATCCAGACTTGGGTTGTATTGCAATAAGTTAACATTTTGGTAGTTAGACATCTATTATGCCCTCTACTGGGACCACAGAGAAGGGAAATAAGAGCCTCCATTAATCATTCTTGAAGGATGCTGAGGATGTTGTAAAAGGGATATAAAGTCTAGGATGCATTTGGGAGAAATCAATGGGGATATACCAATAAATTATTAATCTCAGCATTTTGAGGTATGCAGTTGTCATCAGCACTGTGGCAAAATGTTTTTGTGGAGGGTCCTTTAAAGAGTAGGCTATAAATCTACAACTAAATGTTGCAAAGATCAGAATCCAGAACCAATATCACTGCAATCTGGAAGCAATTAGAGTGGAGCCAGCAGTGGTAACCTGGTTTGCATAAGTGGTGGGGAAATCTGGTCCCTGGTGACAGGATGAGAAGAACTCAAAGGTTTCACTAACCACGGGCTGGCCTGTGTCTACCTTACCTTGGGAGGTCACAGGAAAACAAAAGGCATTGTGATACACGTGCCATGAATTAAGGAACATTAAAAGGTACCTGAAAATGAAAGATGTGAAGCTGCAGAGAGATTTGGGTGAATGTTTCGATCATTTCCCAGCAGGTCAGACTAGTTAATGCAAATGGACATTCTTCTAGTCAGGGTTCAAAGGTGACAAGAGGAAGCAAACTGCAGTCAAAATGGAATCATTTTGCCAGTGACACATGTTCATGGAACCTTGAACTGCTGCTTGACTTTTATAGGAAACTGTAAATCAGGCCTGGATTACTTGAAAAGTTCAAGAGCCTTAGAAACTGTTTTAGCTGAACACAGCTGAGCTTTGTGATTTGTGCTTTTCTGCATCGAGCTCTGAAAATGAGCAGTGCAATGAAGTTATTTAAGAATCTCCCCAAAGCAGAACACTGAGCCTGCCAAAAAGAAAAATAAAAAGCTATGATGTTCTGTCACCTTTTTAGATGTAGCTGGAAGGTTCACCAAGGTGAATGGGTGCTAAAAGAAGCAGCATTGTAAGGGTTGCAATTTGTAGGAATTCCTTATAAGATTAAATATATATATATATATATATAAAAATCATGGAG